>VOMN01136829.1:18054-104166 GCA_014899125.1 Orchestia grillus | reverse complement strand
AAATTTTGGCGAACGACAGCTAGGGTTTTGTCGTACCGTCCCATTGCTATCAGGTTTTAGCATCCTCACTCTTTGAAGTTCGCTCTCATGTTTGTGTTGAACGGCTCAGAAACTCGGAAAAATAATGGATGCAACAGACACGCACCAATACTAACATGTATGCTCTCGCGTCGCTTGTTTGGTCCCCAGGCCTGCCTTCCCTCACTCGAGATACTAGGAGAGATGAGTATTGTTCTCCTAGTGACAGTTTTCAATGAAAAGTTTTGCAAGTTCTGTGGCGACTGGCGGGTGCGTGGGGGTAAGCGTGATGAACGCGCAGTCCTTCACGCGTGCTGACGATGTTTAAACAAACTTCATCACACTCTTTAGCGAACAGTTCGTAAATATCACCTTTCCTCTGTTTTCTCAAAATAGCAAAAGAACATGAAGGACAATTATCGTCACAGCTCAATCTTCCCTCAAGCAACAGGAATTGATTAACTACCCAAATCAAACGCAGACTGCAAATAAATTGAAGCGTTTTATTAAGGACCTCTTTCAATCGTGGAGCTGGACAATGAAAATGAAGTGGATGAAGTAAAGCTATTCCCGAGGCGGCAGATAACGAAGTTCGTCTCATTTGTGAGGCAGTGTTGCTGATTAGGACGAGTTTCACGGACGCTATTTACTTGATGAAAAAACTCAAGATTCTGGGCTTGCTTGCTGGGGCGTACGCTGGGCTTATACGAGGTGACCGAGTGGGCATCACCGGTGATGTGTTACGGGAATTACTTGAGAATTGATGTAATACTGGCGGAGTTAAGAATTGCAGTATCATATGCAGAAGCGTCCTCACCAAGAGATTCTGAAGGTGACTTGCTGTGTAGGAATAGCGAAGTGGCCAATCATGCTCTTGACAAACAAGTACAATCGACAATCGAGGTACCATATTGACTCGTGTAAATCTTTCAAAATAAACTTACTAAATTAAAATCAACTCTCACCAGCGGAAATACGTGGCGGACTGAAGCTACTAGCACTTTGAGTAACATTTTAATTATGACTTGATATTTCTTCTATGAGCACTAAACAATTTTTTGTCTAATTTTAAAAAACAGTTTAGGCTCATGCGGTACTCAAACTAGAATGATCTATATACTACGAATAAATGTGGCCAGTGCACGTATATTAACAATTCATCAATTGTTAAAATGAGTGCATTTGATGTGCATTTTCAGACAGCTGATAGCACTCAAAATGTTGATCTACTCGCCACTCAGGCCACCAACAAGCAACCAATTCACTATACTAATTCCTTCGTGTAGCAAAATTTACTACAGTCGAAAGGAGCTTTTCTTTTAGTAGCCAGTATTGCCACTATCACTCATTTACGCTCATAATAATAACCAAAAGTTGTTCAAATGCAGTCAAAATTGGCTGTGCTCGGCTTAGAAATAATGATAAGTCCTAGCAATGTAAAGAATTACTTTTTTAGTCAGGTTTGGATTGAAAACCCATTATCAGTAACGTGAAGTTACTGAACATGAAATCAATTAACTCGGTCGTTTTCCCTGGGGGAATGAGGTGCCTTTCTATACGAGAAGTACAACGGAAACACAGGCATCCCTGCTCTTTCGCTTCCGAGTTACGTGACTGATGTACTGAAACTAGAGTGGCACACCACTGCGTACCCTCAACCCTTTGCTTTCATACAATCAACCCTACAGGCAGAGCGAGCCTTGAAATTTAGTCTACACTGACAGCTCAGTGAACTCTTTCTCTGTTTTAGGCCGCTTCGCAAAACGCAAAAAGCAACAGTAAAATTCTTATACTACAGGAAAGAATTAAAGTAGAAATTGATAATGATTTTCTCAAATTAGAATCAAGTGCTTGCGGCCTAAGTGGCTAAGATGACAGCCTCGTAGGTTGCGACCAAGATTTTGAAGTTCGATTCATCTAGCGGGGGGTTGCGCGCTTTCATCACCAAAGTTGTACAAGTGTTTAGGTCATTCACTTCGTAGAGTAATTTAGAGCAGCACCTCGGAATAAAGAACAGTGTACAGCAGTATATTGCTGCAGTGGTGCCACATCACACGCGCGCAGTTGCAGCTGTGCGAGAGCCGTGTGTGGATAACTGCTGGACATGGAAACATTTTCGATTTTCAAGCTAAGGCTCGATAATTTTATCAAGGGGTCATACTGGTTTACGGCATCTCGTGGCACATTAAAGCATTTCTAAGGTTTTCTACCAAATAATTATTGACATAACCTAAAGAGCTGCAGAGTAATTTGGGTGTTCAGAAATTCATGCTAAAGTAAACAAGTATACATTGAAGTTCATGTTATTTTCACGTATTTTCAGAACGTCTACAATGATTTTGAGAAAAATGTGCGTCGTGTTTGAAGGTGGAAGATCATTGGAAATGTCACAGAAAAAATTGGAAAAGATATACTGCACTGTTATAACCTTATCTTTACAGCCTAAACCACTAATATCTAATAATAACATTTTCTAGTTCTAGAAATCAGTAGTGTTTAGATTTTTTAAAATAGTAGTTGGATTTGTAAAGCAGGAAATAGGCATTAGAATGTTACGTTAAAGAAACGACTTGCATGCATTTACTAATTTTAAAGTCGCCGTTGGATTCTGGAATGCTGGAGACCTGGTGAAATTTTATAAGGTGAAAGTAGGCCGCTGATACCGCACCGTTTAGATGACATCTATTCTAAAATACCGAAAGAACAATCGTCATAAGTTCTGCTACATGTACTGGTGAATAACGCATCATGACGTACATATATCGCATGAATATACGAACTTTCGTGATAAGATCTGAACTTTCCTGAATGGCTGTCGGTGCCGTGAAGTAGACGTACGGCAAGAAATCCTGTCATTCCATCGACACTACATCTACTGGTGCTGGAAAACACACTGGTACCATAAAATACACTAATTCCATAAGCTACTTTGATACCATCACATTCATAAATTGTCCTATTCAAAAACACTTAAATTCACAAATGCCCATAAATCGTACAATGTGCACGAATACATCCAATACTGTGCAGGTACCGTAACACACTCGGTGTACACGTTAACCAGCGCAAACAAATACAGTATTGCCAAAACCGAGTGTAGAGGAGGGCAACAGTCGCGTCTTGTTGCGCCATCGACCACGCAGATGAGAAACCTCCACATTTAGGGATAGAACGCCAGCTTAGCTAGAGACAAAATAAAAAAAAATAGATGTCGATACTTGCTTACCGTTCAATAATTTGAGGACCTAAGATACGTTGATTTTATCATTTAAAGAGAGCAAGATATGACTGACTGCTAGCTTGTCCTCTGAATGTCGGCCAATTGAATTAATCTGTACGAGTCAAAATAACAGAGATCCGTTTCGGATCAAACCACGTGTTTCAGTCATTCCATGAAACTGGGGCCCACAAATATTTAGTACTTCATTTTATACAACATACGTTACCTAAGACCTCTCGTGAATATATTTGTATTTTGGTTGGTGTACTTCGTCATTGCGTCTTCTCATATTATTAAAACATATTCAGTTGGAAGCTCAGCCTGCCTGCCTGAGCTGAGGGACCGTTCCGGCGTCCGCATTACCGGCCGCTGGTGTGGCTTGTCCGGGTAATGGCGAGACCAAGTCAGCCTCGTTAGGGGGACAAAAATAGGGGGATTGAATTGAGTGAGGTGGGTGAGGAGAGTGGGGGACAGTGGTAGATGAGACAAATACGGGATCCACGAACTCAAGGATAAACATGGATTTGGGTAGGTATAATATTTAATAGGTAATGAAGCAAATAGGAAAATAAGAATGAAAATAGCAAGTCCAAAAAATAGATTAAGCTATTGTGAAGACGCGGCAATACCGGAAATTGAAAAGAGCGATGCTAAGGAATTGAGGTTCTAGTGAATAAGAGATCGGAGAGCTAATGAACTAGAAATATCAATAATATTAAAATAAAATCTTGAAATAAAAAATATTTGTGAGAAACCATGTCTTTTTATAGTGAAAATGAATTTAACAGATTGCTAATGTCACTCATGGCAGAGAGTAAAGGATTAAAGGAAGGGAAAACAAGCACCAAAATTTAATTTGCAGGCAAGAATACTATACAAGAAAAGGGAAACGTTTGAGAAAATCTGTGACTCTCTTTGACATATAAAGGACGTTAAGGAAACGTAAAAATGCTAACTGAAAAATGTGGGAAACTTGATTTCGAAAAAATATTTGCATAATAAATTAGGTTTACTATTGGAGAAATTTTATTGGAAGTTGTGCAATGAATATGTGTGAAGGAAGGTACAGAGAAAAAGGAACACAAGGAAATGATGGTGGCGAGATATTTCGGTGCTATTGCACAGCAATGTTTGGGGGGATGCAGGAGGGGAATTCAGGAGGGGGATGCAGGAGCGGGGATGTGGAGGCAGGAGCGAACAACAACCGGAAAAATTCGAATTTCAAGTGCATGGATGTCGAAAACAAGAAAAAAACCTATTGAGTCCCGCCTTCATAAATTGTCAAAAAATTAATTGAAATATGATGCGGTCATGCACAATCCGCAATACGAAAACTACATGATAAAAGTTCGGAAAAGTGAGCACCGAGTTTAAAGACGGAAACAGTATTCTAGTGTTCACAAAGCTCGTAAATTTCGCAAAAATAATAGAGCGACGCCAAAATGAAGATGAGCAGCGCATGTTAAATTAAAAATAAGTGTTGTAAATGAGAAAGCTTTTTACAACGAAACATAAATCATATCAGAAAATATCTCACATTTATCCCGTACGATTACGCACCTAATTGCATTCAGATCAGTTGACGTAAAATATTACTCTGCAAGCATAAGAAAAGTTTCTCATGCAACACTGTAGGGGGATCTTATTTAATCGTAAAAAGGAGCCATACATTTAGGGGCTCTGTGGCGCCGAGGTTAACCCACTGCTTCAAGTGAGGAGGGCCCAGGTTCTATTCCCTGCCCGCGGCTGCTGGATTCTCAAGGCCTCACGAAATGCTTCCCTTGGAAAAGGAAGCTTATTTCCCACATTCCCCACAGCACCTAAGGGGACTACCAATAATAATAAGGCATTGAATAACCAACCTGTGTACTGAATGTCATCTCATTTGGAACAAAGTTCGTTTCCATGTACGACTGATCTCGGAGTACGGCCCATTGTACTGGTGCCCACCGATGTAGAATTATCTTACGTTTTATCGTTTGATATTTGATGAGGAATCGTAAATAGGGAAAAACACTTCATTTGATGTCACGCGAGTCATTGTAAAGCAGTAGTCGGCAGGAAAGTGACCCATGATTCAGCAATGTTGGGATATAAAAAAAATCCGATAATTTTTGTGTCTGAAAAAAATACTAAATAAATACGGGACGTAAAGATTTAGAACTGTCTTAAGAAATCGGTTTCCGCACCTAATTTATAAGTTGGAACTGAATAATGATTACAGATTACAAATACGGAACTATCATGTAAGAGGTGAGGCAAAAAATGTTACAGAATTTCCACAATTTGAACGCAATCAGGTTAAAAGAACATCTAATGCGAGAACTCGTACCGAGTCTTTAGCTGGCTGTTAGTCTCCTATAGTTTAGTTAAGCACATATCATTGTCGACTCCAGATCCTCTTAAATATATCTAATTTTTAGCTCCATGAAAGAAAGTAATTTCAAAATAAAATAGAAATTGATCGATTTTGAAACTTCAGGGAAAAGGAACAGAGATTCTAGAGGCTTAGGGCAAAGTTTTTGGTATTAATGCTTAAAAGAAAACTGCTGTCTACATGTGAGGGGCTTCAGTGATTTCCACGGGGCGGAACAGGTCTGAAATATGACCCTTGTAAAGGGAGAATGAAAATAATAAAAAATTACAGAAACATAGCGGCTTTTGCAAATTTCATAGAAGGAGATCAAACAACAGACATTATTTTAATGTTTTAGTAACTGGACAATCTACATGTTTAGTAAATTCAATATTACTTTATGACTCAGCCCACGAAGACTTCGAAAAATTATGGAGAAGAATTCTTCTAAGATTCTGATCTCCCTTCGCATACAGCCGCCACCCACGGGCGCAAGACATAACGGCAGGGTTGGCTCCGTCGCGGATGAGGAGTTGACGAACTTGACGTATTGTGTGTTTAGCGAGAGAAATTTCAATTTTCTAGGAATATTAAGGCAAAATATAAAATACCCTTAGGAAAAATTCACAATTCAGATTTTTGTGTGAGTAATATGCTATCCAGACTCGAGGTAGAGTGAGATAACTAGAGTATGCAGCTGTCACTAAAAGGATACCCCTAGAAAATTCATTGAATGAGTAAAGCGAAGTGTTCAAATCACTTCGAAAGAAAAGCGAACGGAAAGAAGTGACGGGAAAATAAAATTAAGTATCGATGCCAGGGTTAAGCACCGCGACTCAAATCAAATGGGGTTTCACGCACAAACCAAACGCTGGCAGCTCTCCGAACAGCTACTGAGCGGAGCTGATCCAAGTTCATGATTTGGTATGGAGAAAAAAATGGGCGGAGTGTAATGAAGACTTCGTGGGCCGTCCAATAACAAGAAGAACAATGAAGGCGAGTCGACCGATGCCTGGGGCTAGAAATCCTCTCGATGCGAGATTGAGTTAAGATTACATGGCCTGGGGCTGGGTGCGTCAGAGTCGAGGGGGGACGTCGCGCTCCCCACCGCAGATGGGTGGGCGACCCTTGACGCGAGGGCTTGCGCGGTGACGCAGCCCAGCTCGCCCGGTCCAGGTGGTAAGGGCTGACAGATACTCAAGTTTGAACCGTGATTGTAAGTTAAGAAAAATGTAAACGTCGCTCTATCGACGTCAAATGATCGCGTTTTCCAACGGGACGAATGAAAGGGATACTTAGCAAATGACCTTTGTAGCAAAAAATTGTAATTCACACATAAAACAAGTGCGTGCTAATTGTAACCATAAAACGGGTTAATTTATTTTTGGAAACTTACAACATAATGAACAAGTGTTAACTTGTTCTATCGGGAAAGCGGAACTACGCGCTATGAATCTATGTGCACCAATTGAGAAATTTTCCAATTCTCACGCAGTGCGTGAAAATTGCATGCAAGCATCGGCAACGAATCGGCGAGTCGCACAGCGGAGGCAGGAGAGATCGCAATCGAAAGTAAACGTACAACGTGCTTTTTGGGACAAAATTCCCGGACGATTTGAAAGTTAGATTTTTTCGATTCATCCTCATCGAGTGCCAACATTTCTGCATGTATATTTATACGCTTGATTCATCAAGAATTGTAGCCAAACCAGCAATTACAGCGACTCTTTTCTTGGGTTTGCTTCAAGAGGACTTGTGAACACCAAATAAGGTCTTCCAATAAGATAGAAAAGCTGTTTTGTCGTAACGTTTCTAGTTGAAAATTCCTGTAGCAAATAAATTTCTCAAAATACGTAACTGATGAAGCAGCTGCAGAATAGAAAAAATAAACAGGCGCTAAGCCCCCCGTGTTTTCATTGGTGCCCGCGGAGGCTGGTGCCTTCATCCCTTTAATTGCATAAGACGGATTGCCTCATTTTGAATGCAGCTCAGGAATGATGCAGGGCCGAATTACAGCCTTGCTGACTATATTTGATGCCTCACGAGATCAGATCCACAGTCGATCGGCTGCTGTGAGGTTCCGCCAAACATTGCGTTGACATAACCCTACGCAGGCAAAAAGTTCCTCGAACAAATGCTTTAGCCTAAGTGTGTGGTTGCCAAAGTTGTTTCCACCATCACCAATTTCAACTTACCTTTATCTAAATAGCTGCGCTTTCCATTGAAAACCATATAATTCACACAAATTACAAAAATACTCGACAATTTACATCATTCCAAAAATGAAGAACAACTTATCTCTTCTCATTTCTTTATTTTCTCATTTCTACAGAATTTATTTCTATCTCATTTATTTGTCCCGAAATGCGCCCATAGGCAGCGACCCAGAATTTGATCAATGAGAGCCTAGCATTACGAATTGCCTGACAGATATTGTCCTGCAGGAGCTCTCCCTGGAATCCCCATAACCGAGTCGCAATAGCATAAGTCTTTTTAGAAATTATTATCCGTTGTAGCGGCACTTATACAGTATATTCTGATGTATCTCTTCGGAGTGTGGCTCAACGCTGATATTCAAAGCAGATACTTGAAATCGTGAAGTTCAAAATTTTCGAGGCTGTCTGGAAAAATTATTGCGACTAGATTTTACAAATAAATTAGTCTGCCGACATGAAAGCGACCGTCGTTAAAAATTTCCATACAATGTTCCCTCGAAATGAAACAAAGCTGTAAAAACTGAGGGACTTTTTGAAGATATATATGCTGCTGAAGTCCAAGTTAGTGGGTAATTTAGGCAAAACTTCATGCCTACTGGTTTTACCGGCACTTTTTCGGGTGCACTGATGGCAAGTTATCGAAGACGGAAATAATTTCCTGTGGCACGGCTACGATTGCGTCGTCGGGGGGGTGCGGTAGCGTGCATTTGCGGACGCCGAAGTGCAGCGGCTGCACGTAATTACCAGCATTGCGTCGAGGTTAATTGGTTTGTACGGGCTGGGCCTAGGACGAGGCGCCTTTATTACGAGATATGACCAGAGGGAGCCCCGCTGCCGAGGGTAATTACTTTTTCCCCTTTGAAGACCGCGGTGCCGACTGCGCCGGATTAGTGGAAACTGCGTCGCCCGGCCGTGGGGTGTGTGAAGAATTGGGGAGTCTCCCGGAGGAAGTGGGGAGCCCACGGAGGTGGGGAGCAGGCTCTTGTGTGTGGGGAGGAGGAGGAGGAGGAGGAGGAGGAGGAAGGTCGCTTAGACGCTAGTTTCAAAGAGTATGTAGAGGGGAGTCTTGGGATGTGGGGATGGCTGGTGGGCCTGTAGGGGAGTGCCTCATAACGATATGTTGCTAACAATGTGAAGCTATGGGACCTATAGAGGGCAAGGACCCGTGGGGAAGAGAGAGATTACGAATGAAAAAAGATATGACCAAGCCTAAAACAAGAGCAATAGCTTAGAACTGCGGCCGGGGCTTTTGACTAGAAATTTAAAAATATCATATCTAATTGTTCATCGTATGGTAGTGTACTTATACGTATTAAAAACGTATTTCGAGAAACCATCTACAAAGCAAAATTATTTTTTCATGTAATTTCTAAATTCTAAAACGTTTAAACATCAATACCATCAAATTGAAGAGTACTTCTCTTCAGAATAAGAAACAAGCCCTAGTCTGGAACAAAAAGGTTAAAAACGAACATACAAAAAGGAGCTATACGGTTGGAAATTGTTAAGTCTAGAGCAGCGCACAGCTTCCTGAGACTCGGTCGAGCAAGTCTACAATCGCGTATGATGTTATGTATGTGTTTCGATCTTATTCGCACTATAATTGACCAAGATTCTGAAATATTGTGGGCGACATTCACAGATAAATTAAGGTTCTGCAACGCGTACGTAATTGCCATGCAATTACATCGCCATATTTAGAAAAAACTACAAAATAAATAGCTCTTTCTAGAGCGGCTCGTAATGCGAACTTTCTTCCGAGCGTCACATTACCGACAGCCTCGAAAAATTACCCCGAAAGCTTTGCTTCTTTCGCAACGTAAATGACAAAGTGCCGAACGCCTTCAAATTGCTTTACGATCGCTGAAATTTTCTTGTTCGAAACTCGCCAACCTTCGACTGATGGATCACTTGGCGAACGATAGTTGTTTTAGTTTCGAAATGTTGTGAGTTCTGCGGAAACGGTTTAGAGCATAAAAAACGTGAGTTACGGCTTTTCAGTTGTAAGGTGTGACCACAACTGAAATGTTATGAATGAAAATTACTTTAACTGAAATGTTCGTTACGGTTATTAGCGAGTTTATTACAATAAAAAACGCTCGTGACAGCTTTTCGAGTTTATTTATATTAAAAATCACGTGTTATAGTTATCCAGTTATAAGGTGTGACTACGAATCCAACGTTATGAATAAAAATACGTTTCAATGAAACGGTAAGAAACACATTTTCAAACCAAGAGATGCACTCGTTTTACAAGGGATAAGCGCATATATTATGGCGAGTCCTCCTGGCCTGGGGATACGATGCTTGTTTTTCTTCGTACTGTCAGAATAAGGGCAAAAATTTAATATTTAAATAAGTATTAAATTTAGGATTCCCTCTCGTATGTGAGTCTCAAAATCGAAGTCCCATTGTCCTTCTTCAAAAGTTAATTTTTAACAGTTATAAATACGTTTGCATTTTCAAGATTCGTAATATTCTGCGGAGTTTCCAAAAATTTTCAGACTTCAAATTTATATTACGACTGAAGTGATGACAAATTTCAGCGACATAAGCTCCCCGGACGAGAAATTAGTCACCTATTGTTTTTTTGAACTCCAGCAATTTACTACTCTCATCAATCGGTTTTCAAAACTGTGTAAGTCTGTGATTATATGCAAGTCTTCAACACAGGCATCAGTCTTCATTTACAGCTGAAAAGGTATAGACTTCTTCCTAAGCTGCTGCACATTGATGAGACAGAAACAAGATATTTGTGAATGACGAGAAGGTGCTATTTCGCTTGGTCAAGCTAAGGCACACCTTGTGAAGAAAGTTGTGGAATTCGTTGGTGTTTCATGCCACACTGTTATTCGGGTCTACCAACAAAGGAAACAATCTGATAAAGACGGCAATTAACTTGTCAACGGTCACTGCTCAGGTGGCTGGCGGTGCATTCACACGGTATGTGTTATCGACTGCGACCGTGTGAATGCAACAACCTCGCGGACATCATATGTTAATACCTATTCACAGGTTAAAGGCAAAATTACGGTCGGAAGACAATTTCAACCGATTGTTACCTCAGCCGTGTGTCCCAAATTATTGACTGGAATCACTTTGCATCAAGGATGGAACTACTGCAAATCGTCAAAGCAGGCCCTTCTCCGGCTGTGTCGGAACGAACTCTCGGTAGCAACTCCATGAGATGGATATATGGAGTAGGGGGCTCGTAAACGGTCGATGTTGACTCCTCCCCACAAAACCACTTGTTTAAAGAGGGCGAAAGCACACGCAATGCATTGGACTGCAGAGGAGTGGAAAAGTGTCACTTGGTCATATAAATCACGATTCTGTCTATAGTAATGATGCCCGTCGTCGTGTTCATTGAAGATCTCATGAAACTTTAAACGTAACCTGTATGCGAGGGGCATTAAAAGTAGGAGGAGGGTCTCTTATGTTCTTCGGGGGCTGCTTCAGCTACACTGCAGAGAGTCCTTTGATAGAGGTATTCGTCAGAATGAATCATCATATGCTACGTAGAGCTCGGAGATAACTAAGTCTTGTCATTTGACCAACATGTAAATGAACAAAGCTATGCTGCTCCGCATATGTTTCAGGATGACAACTTTTGAATGCATCGGGATAGAACTGTCATTAATTGTCGTGATAATCTTTCTGAATACGGCATGTATTTAGATCGGCCAGCTAAGACCCAGGATATGAACCCAATAGAGAATTTATCAGACCACATTGAATGACAAGTTAGACGTCGAGAACATCATCCACATACTGTTCCCGAACTAGAAGATCAATTGATGCTAGAGTGATTTAAAATTAACTAGGTGTATAATAGAACAGTTGTGTACATAATGACGCGTAGAATTGCCGCCATATTCGTGCTCGTGGAGGTCTTAAGTCATAACAGTAGCAGGTGACTGATTTTCGTACGCGGAGCTCACTTTTGTCTAGTATTAGTCGTAGCTCAAAAGAATACGTTTGATCTTCATATTCTTTGGCCAGGCGCTGGTGTCCACAGGACGAAGCGTGCATATATGCGCCCCTGACCCTGGAGGTTCACTTCGGCCAGAGCTCTTTCGTCCGTAGTTTTGCCGGGGTCTCTCATTTTGCTTTACCTGAGTCTCCACCTCATTAAAGGATGGCTCGTACAGTACGGCCTAGGTCTCCATCTCATTAAACGATGGCTCGTACAGTACGGCCTGGGTCTCCATCTCATTAAGCGCTGGCTCGTACAGTACGGCCTAGGTCTCTGCTTCATCAAATGACACCTCGTGCAGTACTCATTAGGTCTCTACCTCATCAAATGATGCCTCGTATATTACCGTAGTACTCGGAAACCACCTAGTATCTTCGTGATGTAGTAGATGAATGAAGGAATAGTACGCCAGCTGAATGAAGAAGTAGATGAATGGATATTGTCTCAAGTGAGCGATGTTGTAGATAAATGAATAATATACCTACAGAATGATGTAGTAGATAAATAAAGAATATACCGAAGGAGTGGTATAGTAGATTAATTAATAATATGCCGACGGAGTGATGTAGTAGATAAATGAATAGCATACGAACTGAGAGATGCACGCCATCTGAGCAGCCTAGTCGTATGAGCGTAGCCCTCTGTTTGCGTGCAAGGCAGTTAACAAACGCGGGAATATTTTACGCTTCTACTCCATGGCAAAGATTCGCGAGCGAGAGAATTTAGAAGCCAAATGACGGTACAATATTATACAAAAGTCCACGATGGTTCCCTCTTGAAGCGTTTTTTTCATGGTTTAGGGGAAGGATGCCCGGGAATTCATTAACACTCATACGTTAAGCTTAGAAATAAAAATACCACAAAAATCATAGTATCATTTATCATTATATCCCACTAGACATAGCCATAACTGCCTGAGTCGAGCTCGCTGCAGTTTGTGCTTCATCACAGCGAGTGTTTCGCGGAAGTTGCCCTCAGTCAGGCCGTCCGCGGGGGAAATCTCAGCCTTGCCCTCAAACAAAGCAAAGCAAACACCAGCAGCATCCGAGGGAAATCAGAATCTATGAGGGTCGATGGTTCAGCTAAGAGGAGACCGCCTTAATTATTCTTCGTTTGATTAATGGAAGTAAAAGTGCTACGAGAGGCAAAGGAAAGTAGAAGGAGTCTTCCTTCAATGGGAGCAGATTGTTTGCTTTTGTTGAGCAATCCAATGGACTGTCAGGGGCTAATTAAGGAGGAAGGCTTTGGATGGGTTGGTCTAAGACAATTGTAGCGATGGAAAAATGCCGCAGAAAATCTTCATTGAAACGCATGAAAAATTTCCTCAGCGTTTGGAACAAGAGGCGAGGTGGTCTTTGCTGTCTCTGTATAACTTATTTCTGGAGAAGAGCTTCGTTCAAACGTAGAAGCTTTTAACTCACGTCAAATTATTGCAAATAATTATAGCTACTCTCGACATAGCAGAACAAATAAAAGACAAGGGGAAGGGCTTAAGAATTATAAGCCATTTTATGTTATACGTTTAATCGTGAGCAATTCCGACAGGTGAATTGTTCGAGTTTTGATGCATCTATAGAAGTCCGGGATATCACCTCAAAAACTATGACAAGAACAAAATAATCGCTTCAAGCTCATAGAAATTGGAGGTAAATTTACTTCATTTACCAAAATTTCTAAATACCTCAATCGGTGAGAACAAAAATGTACAATATGAGGATGGAACACAAAATTATGTTATTCATTTAGGTCGCAGCGTCAAATTAGTTCTTGACAACTTTGAGAGTTGTATAATAATGCTAGAAAGTCATAATAAAAAACATTAAAATTCCTAACAACAACAATGGTAAGCCATGTGAACAGCACCAGGGTATTGTTCCAGCACATGGCGCCGCAAAATCGTGTTCTTGTCGCTGCATTAATTAACTCTAAACAGAACTAAAAGAAGCGGCCGAGCGTCAAGGACTTTCGATTGAATAATAATATTTAACTTTGTTATGAATGGCGGCTCCAATTTCCGCATACTTTTGTGTTCCAAATCGATGAATAAATTTCCCGCAGTATTCGGAAATACATAATAAAACCTCACTGGGATATTTTTGGCAAGGAAGTCGTAATGAATTGTGACTCATGAACGTATCATCGACAGCCTGTATGCTGAATGAAATGTCAATGTGTTATTGCTGTACATGGCGGGGCTTAATGAGATATCAATATGTCATTGTTATACGTGACACGGCGTAATGAGATAACAATGTAACAAAGACGAGCCGATAAATATTTTCAAAGAAAAAGAAAGGCGTATCAATGGTAGAAAGGAAACCAAACAAATGACCTTCGAATGGATGACTAAATGAAAAAGTGAATAAGTGTATGTACGTATGAATAAATTCGTGCTGACGTGCAGGTGTAAATGATTGAGATTTTCCTGGCGAATAAAATATCTCGAGAGGTAATGTGCAAGCGCAACAGATTATTCTTTAGCTAATGATATGAAACACGTAAAAAAATCCCACCTTCATGATGCTTGCTGAGCATGAAATTCAACTCAAGTAAATTGAGGATAACCATTTTAGTGGTATTACTTACGCATAAAAATGATAAAAATATCCCCGGCATGCCTAAGCGAATAAAGAGAAAAATCTCACATTCAGCAAGCGAATAACACAAGAACCTCGGGCAATTCGAACACATGCATCAGCTCATACGTCCATGCACAAGTCGCCCATGGCAACAAAACTGCGTTCAATTCCAAAATTTAATTTGTATTGCGTGCTGCAAAACTCGAACTCAGCCAATCGCGTTCTTGTGGTTTCAGAATCGGAGTCGAAGCACAGAGCAGTAGCAGCCAGACCACAACACAACTCTGCGACACAACAGCAACAACACAACAGCAACAACACACCTAGCACAACCATCGCAACATGTACTTCAATAATACTTGAAATAATTCTTATTTCCTTTCAGGCTACGTGAATTTCTCAATTATATTGTTTCTCCAGTACACTCTTCCCGAATTGCTTATAGATTCAATTACTCTTTATATACCGTGCGTTTGCTTGTGTTTTTTCTAAAACGTTTCCATTTTTATCATTATTTGTAATAATAATAACCACAGATCAACAACTGAATAATAACGACCAGGACGCAACTACAATACATTCATAACCACAACAAGACACTCATAACCACTACAACACAGTCACAACCATCACAGTACAGTCACAACCACCACAACACAGTCACATCCTGTGGCGAGATGGGGTTCGTTGTACATGAATTTACATAAAACAGGGAATTTGAAAATTTAATGAAATTGCGAAATATTTGTCAGCCTAAGGAGCGGGTATAAAATGAGATTTCATTGAAACGACTTTGAACGTCGATGTTATTGAATTGACTATGAGAAAAATTTATAAAATTTGAAATTATTCAATAGATTATAAAAAATTACTCAAAAACTAACCAGATCACCTAGGGTTGAGAGGTAGCTTTACTCCTCTCATACACACAAAGCCTCCTTTGACTACAGAAGAGGGGAATAAAACACAAATAAATTTAAACACGTTCACCATTGTAAAAGTTACGGGAAATGAAACTATAAATGCACACATCACACTGACACGGATCGGAGCAACCGGTGGATTGCCACCATGTTTCTACACTTCAAAGCTGTTCCTATTTTGCTGGAAATTGCCAAGGTTAGGTGCGGAAATATTTTAGTTTTCTGGTAAAACAACAGTGAACTCAGCGCATTCCGGCAACAAGGTATCACAATGCAACCTGTTCTTTAACCCAGTCTAATCGTGATGTAAGAAATACGCAAACCAACTTTACCATACTGATTATAACATTGGGGAAACGTAAATTACGGCACTTCAACGTACACTGGACAAGACATTCAATGAATGGATTACTTTTACGGTGCATTGTCGACACGCAATTTTCACCTGTTATCACCCTCTAATGCAACCTATTACGGCATCAATTCTTTTTGACAACTCCACCTCTTTTCTTCGAACACCAAGGGCGCTCGCCGAGCGTTGCTTCAGTTAATCTGATCTAAAAGAAAGATTTCAGCAAATTATTTTTGCACCATCACTACCTTCTAATCACTGCTCGTTGTGCACTTGTTGGACTGAGAACAGCCAAATTTTCTAGCTGACGCGATACAAGCGCGGCAATCCTTCTGAACGGTAAGTTTGGCGGCTCTGATGATGCATCTGGTGCTGTATATCCTGCAAGTCAGGGTGGTGACAGTTAGTACCTGTGTTGATATACGATGGTGGTACTCTGGCGGCAATCTAGCGTTAGCTGTTGCGTTGTTGTACGACTTCAGTCTGATCGCAAATTCGGGGTGCAATTTTGACACCAACGAGAGTGCTCGTAATCCTCTCTCAAGTTGAAACGCCTTTCACTTGGCCTTCCGAGGCGTTCTTCCGATGATTCCGACGATACGCCATGTTTCTCCGATATTAAAGTTTGCTAGATCCTGAAAATTTACTGCTAATAGCGAGTTGCTGCGATGATCTGGCCAATGCAAACTGTTTTGTGTTGGTGAATTTAGTACAACATTTCCCGTTGCGTTGTAGCAATGTTTCGAAGTATTACCAGCCTTAAGTTAAGGGCTTTTTAATCTCCTCTGAGCCATGCCTCCTATGGCTCCGGGCTAGCCCCACGTACCCTCCTTGTAGCCTTCCAGCTCTGAACTCCCTCTATTTTATTCTCGAAGTCCCCAACTTCCTTAGGTCACACCCTGTTTTGGTTACCCTCTTGCTATATTTGCTTTACTATCCTATACTAGTCCAAAAATCTACTTCAAGTCACGCCGGAATTAATTTTTAAACCAATCGTGATCATTTATAACGTAAGGTCACTCCCAGCACTTGAACAAATTATTTTCAGCCTTTCTCGCAAAGGGCTTTTTCCCCAGCAAAAAACACTCGTTTCCATTTCTAGTCCAGTCCTGCATGAGCCCATAAATTTCCATTAAGGTGTTAACCAATTCCATTCCACTCAGCGTTATTCAATACGTCTGTAATTGAGCAGTTAATTGGGAAATTCTTCACAGTCCAAATTGTGAAATATAAGCAGAATATTGAGTTTCCTAAGCTGAATGTACCACAGAATTCCTTACCGCAAAAGTTTCGTAAAGTTCGCCTAAAGTTCATCCGGGAAGTTTTTGATGTTGCAACCAAGTTATTTTGATCGTTTCTATTCTTTGTTTTAAGTTGTTTCGATCATTTCTAAATTTTTCCGGGCCAAAGTTCCTTCTCTGTAACCTATGATTCTTAATTTCACCACAAATCACTGCAACACAGTCAACCATCGCAACAACTGGCGCAACATAACCATAACGGAATCGCAACCACTACAACACAGTCAAGCTATCGCAACAACAAGTGCACCATGACTATAATACAGCGGCCTCTAGCTGAGTACTTATACACTCCGTGTCATTTGGTATGGAGTCTTCCAGCAGATAGTCCTGCACCACTTACGATGCCTAATATAGCACCAGTTCCTGAATTCTAGCGACTGAGATCCATGTACATGGTTTTTCGTCCTTGTGTTGGAAAAAGCACACATCTCACACGATTTCAAGGAAATAATATTAATTTGAGACACATTCCGTAGCTGTGGAATGCTCAAGATGCCATTGAAGAAAACGATGCATTCCTCTTGATATTTCACTGTAACCTTCCAAGATCTGCGCAGCAGTGCGCGTAGCGCAAGCGTTGGTGAATTCATCCAGGTTTCTGGCTCTCCGTAGTTGAAAATAAAGGTTTTTTAAATCATAATGAAAAGCCGACACCTGCAACTTAGGAGAGCAAAATTAACGTTAGAGCTGGAAAAACGTAATCTGTATTCACAAGGTCAATGACGGCTCAAATACGAAATTAACTCTCTATATAGCTTCCGCTCATTTGAATCACCGTAAAATTACGTCAAGTTAGTTATAATAGATCGAGGCTGACACGCTTCAGTTTTGTAAAATTGGGACCCATTTACTCCACCTTGTTGGAATCGTCGCTGACTTGCACCACATTGCAAAAATCGAGACTGACTAGCTACAGATTAGTAAAATCGTTGCTGACAAGCTCCAGATTAGTAAAATCGTTGCTGACTAGCTCCAGATTAGTAAAATCGTTGCTGACTAGCTCCAGATTAGTTAAATCGTTGCTGGCGAGCTCTAGATTAGTTAAATCGTTGCTGGTGAGCTCTAGATTAGTTAAATCGTTGCTGGTGAGCTCCAGATTAGTTAAATCGTTGCTCACAAGCTCTACCTAAGAAAAATCGTTAATGACTGTTTCCGGAGTATGAAAATAAAAGCCGACTACTCCAAGAGGTGAAATGACTTTGAATTGTCAGTATCATGAGTACATATATGTAGCAACTGTGAAGGCACAAAAAATACACAAAACTAAATGTATCTTTCATTATTAACGGAATAACAAAGAACGCTGCATAGATAGAGCATACATGACAGATATCTGATAACGAACACGCGCTTCCAATTAACATAATAAATTTCCACGTCAATAAATAAGGAAAGAGACGTGCATCTCGCCAACACTTGATGGCAAGCCAACCACGACGAGCTGCAACTAAGCGTACATGATCAAGCCTTAGCTTGCGTTACCACGCCGCAACAGCCGGCAGACTTAGCATCATATCCTCATCCTACAGACAGAGAGCGCTGAGCCCCAAATCACGCTGATCTTTTCAGCAGGTTTTAGCTAGACCGACTACGAAGTCTCCACCGCTAAGCTGTTTAGAATCAGATATTAATGTTGAAACTCTACCCGTGCAGCTCTGGTCGGACCCAGAGCACCACTTCTCTGCTCAGTCTAGCCGGTGTGAACTCTGCTTACGCGCCATGATCAATTGCTGGGTATTAATTTGAGGGATTTTGACCACAATCTCTTTGGCTTCAGAGAACTGAGCGCTTCGGTGTGAATAAAATAGGGTTACACGAGAGCAAGTCGCACTATAATTTTCCAGTCGGAATTATTGAGGAGATTTTTCAGCTCAATGTTTTCTTTTCACAGCCTCAAAGTTTAAGCCGCAACACTTTAACGTATGAGGCTTACATTAATACCTAGTAACAGGCATGCCATGGTAATCTAAAGCTATGCAATTTACGGAATACGCTCGATTGAAATGCACGTATAAACTTTGCGTGCGCAATCCATTGCGGAGCAGCAGAGAACTTACGGTGCCTGAATATAAAAATTTGCACAACTCTATTTTTGACGTTGGAAAACTCTGAGCTCTAGTTTGGGGTAAAAAGTACAGGTAGTTCAGAGAACAAATATTTACCGGAATATTTCATCAGATCCGTAAAAGATTTATTCAGAACAAGAAAACCAACTAAGGCAAACAATATATGAAACAAAAGTATATGGCAAATATTGATATCAAGTTAAATTATTATATTGTACAGTGAGAGTATCTTGATTCATAAACTTTTTAAAAGCTTCCAGAAACTTTTAGACGCACTTGTAAACAAACTGTGATCGGCGTAATCCTCACCTCTCCAGATTTTGTTGAAGATGGATGCTCAGTGAATACAATGCCGAAACTCAAAGAAGTACTTGAAGCTATTCGAAAACAAATAGTTGGACTTCCTAGAGAAAGATTAGCCTCTGTAAAAATTGTTGAACGTGTTCTAGTTCCATGTTTAACTGTTGCGCCAATAATTCGGAAGCATGGAGAGACTGGGGCAGTCTCCAGTCTGCCAAGTGTCGGAGCTGCGGTTGCTGCGTAAGCTGACAAATGAGCCCATGACAACCCGTACATAACTACAAAAAGAACTGGAGTTCCAAGAAGTTCGCGTCAGTCTGAAAACTGTTACTAGAGGATTGCATCGAAGTGGCCTACATGATATCGCTCCACATAAAACTCTTCCTACAGCAAAATGTGAAAAACCGTTTAACGTTTACCAAAGACCATTTTGAGATAGAAATTGAGTTTTGGGAACGAATTGAATGGTCCGATGGAAGCAAAATTTACCTTTCCAGCTGTAACGACGCTCGTCATGTTTGGAGGAAAACATGGTCTGCCTACAGTATGATCCTAAGAACACCATCCCTACCGTCAAGCATGGAGGGGCAGCACCACGGTCTGGGGCTGTTTCACTGTCTGTGGTATACAGGGGAAGTATACATCTTTGATGGAACAATGGATAATTCCATGTACAGGTAGATACTGAAACAGCCGCTGCTTCCGAGCGCAAGGAAATTCTACGGTCGGCGCAAGTGAATCTTTCCGCAATAAAATAAACCCATACATTCGCCAAATTAGCATAGCATAAGAATGGTTAACAAATAAGAACAGAGTCCTTCAGTGGCCTAGTTAATCGCCTGATGAGCCTCAATCCCATTGAGAACATGAGGTGAATATTGAAAACTGCTGTGCACAGAAGGAGTCCAAAGAAACTTCCTGATTTGAGGCTCATTTGCATGCGAGGCTGGAACAAGATTCCACGAACGGAGAGTCAAAAGTTAATTTCCTGGGACAACTATCGTGTCCATGCTGTTATTGCAAATAATGGCCTCCCTACTAAATACTAAAGCCTTCTTTTTAAACTTAGACAAATACTTTTGTCCCATACATTTTTATGCATCGATGATTTTCTGATTGTCCATAAATTTTGATCTGTTCTCAAAACTACCAATACACTTTACTCCAAACCAAACCTCGAAATTTTTGAAATACATAAAAAATCGAGATGTGCAAGTACTTATGTCAAGGCACCATGCATGGCAGAGGCCTGAGATAATTTAGGATTTGTTTGAAAAAACTTCTGACATTTCTCTTTTCACTTTTAGTGAGAAGTCGAACAACCATCATCCTAAAATTTGAAAACTAGCTCACTTTATTTCTACACTCCATGAGCCATGTTAGAAATCGGTCTGAAGTCACCCTGAGAGATGTGAGGGGATCCCTCACATCGATGAAACTGCTGCTTCTCCACCAGATGTGCGCAATGTTGTATACATTCTGGAGATGTCTACGATGGCGGCGCTCTGATGTAACATAAGATTATAAATTCCGGGAACCAAGAGACTGAGAAGCTTCGATTTCTGTGGGAGCATACTTCTCGACTCACGGCTGCCGCTCAGACTAACAGCTAGTATCTATGTCCTTGGTTGATAATTTTTTTGATTTCATTTTTATAGAAGGGAAAAGCTCGTACTATCTAATAGTTTTACTTGACAGTAATTGGTTCTTGAACTACTTAATTTCACCATTTATCGAGCTCAAGTCGCCATTTATGAATGGAAATACTGCTTAACTGTAAACCAAATTACGTAAATAAAGCTTTCGCTCAAAGATCCTGGTTTACAAACATTGGTTTACAGGTCACAGTGCGCTATGTGAACACCTTGTCGACCAGTTACGAGAACTTTTGAAGATAAGTCAAGGAGAACTTTTCAAAAATTACCCGAAATGATGAATTTTGTTCGTAAGCAACTGTCATTCAAATATGTGCAACTGGCAGAGTCGGTAAATGATGTGTGCCGTAATTTTGCCACCGTGGCAAAATATAACGGAAAAATTGAAGAGCCCAGCATCACTTGCAGAAATTTGCACGAACATTTCTGGAGTCAGGTCGTCCTTGGATAAATGAAGTGACTTAGATCTCATGGAATAAGATTCAATTTATATGAATTTGAATTTTTCTTTAGAGCTTTCATAAAAAATTGCGTAAGGTGACACTAGCAATCAGAAAACTATGTTTGGTGTCCCTCAATGGTAAAAGGATATTAACGACTAAGAAAGAGCACAAGTCACTGAAGTGAGAGCACAAGTCACTGAAGTAAGAGCACAAGTCACTGAAGTAAGAGCACAAGTCACTGAAGTAAGAGCACAAGTCACTGCCAGTTGACGTCCCAAGCAAGTACATCATTTGGAGGGCATGCGGGTGATGGTCATTAGTCTGCTTTAGCGTTGGCATTATCAAGGCATTTAGAATATGCCCAGTAATATACGTCAACCGAGTTACCCTGCACACAGGAATGATACACAACGTCCAGTATATGTAAGTCAATCCGAATGCAATAGTTTAAATTTTACACTCAAATTGATTCAGTTGTTCCAGTCAGTCAGCTCAGGTTTAGTTTTGGCCCTAAAAGACGAGCGAGAGCTTTAGTGCAAAAAATTAAACAGTCACGAGACAAACAAACTTCTTTTTAAACTATGGAACGTATGATCATGGATAGGAAGTTCGAAGGTAACCTTGAATGCAATTTTTCCAAGACAATAATTTGATGGAATCAATCAACAGTAGACGCATACTACCGTTAGCATTTCCAGCTGTTTATGCTTGGGACGAAAAATGATAAACTATGAAGTGCATTCTTCCCAACTCTCCAAGAATGACAGCCCTCCGAGTTTGAACTCATTAATAGCGCTCGTGTTGAAATGAACACAGTATATGACGATGAATAAAAAATCTCCCAGTCAGAACCTGGCAGTTAAATACCAGCTTAGAAAATTAAACGAATACCAACCAAGCAGCAGTATGTGTACAACCCATGACAGCAATTGGCGTAGAAGTGGAGCGGACTTATGAAGCGTATGGGCATCACTCGTTGATGAGCACATCGTTAGCGTGAGTGACGTCTCCAGAAATGAGATATGGGTCATTGTCAAGGTCTCTAGGGCGGGGACGACTGTCTGACCACATGGCGAGTGACAACATTCTTGTCACCCTAGAGTGCCGAGGGCTTCAAATAAGTCCACCTATTTGCCGAGGGGAGAGCGGGGTCAGTGGGACCAGTGACTAGACACACAGCGTTGGCTCCGGTAGCTGTTGCGTAATGTCCCTACGGTTCTCATGTCTAAATCAGACAAAAGTATCAGTAGGAAATAAGCGGTATTTCCGGCAACCGTACACTCGAGAGTCGGCAATTGAATTGAAGTGTATAATTTTCGAAGTTTTGCCTCAGATCAGGGCACGGCATCACGTTTATGTTAACGTCTGTATGGCATTAGAAAAGGTAAACATTTGAGAACAATACATTCAATTTCTATCTTGAATAAGGTCAAAATCTTATTCAAAGTAAATATTATTGAAGCGAATGGCTACAACAATTTTTTTTCAAGCGAATGGCCAAAAAGCGATAAAAATCTTTATAAATAACAAATTAGCGAACTGATTAATCAACCGATACGCGCATGCTCGATCTTAACTTGTACAACATATTACAACAACATTACAGTTACACAAGAGCAGCAATAATTAGTACCAACGGAAAATCCGGCTATTCAACGGCTATTATTATATGAGAGTAGTAAGAGCATTGAGCTCGAACACACTGCTTAGTCCCTGAACTTAGTCTATAAACTTATGCCATCAACTTAAACCTAAAATTTAGGCCTTAAGCTTAGTGTATAAGCTATCCCCACAACATAGGCTCAAAATTTTCTCCATAAACTTGGAGTCTAAACTAAGCACCTATACGCAGAAATGATACTTTGCACTGAGATCTTAATGGGAGATCTAGCACCTAGATGAGGTAATAGTGATTGCACCAACTCATGAGGAGTTTCGTGGCTGCCTATTGAACCTACCTTCATCTGCAAGGTCACGCAAATTTCATTTGTTTTATCCCTAAAGAAACACGAAATTTCATTAGTGTTTCCACGAGAAATGTAGACAGGTCGGATCTGGACATCACGCCGTTCGAGGCGGCATGGTTGGAAAAATTTGCTTTGGGTGTTAAAATTGTCTGTTGTAAAAATTCGCTCACTAATCTTCACGTCGGTGGGGCAATCATTCTCTTCTCTTCTCTACTCTTAATCTTAATGGATAAACTTTGATCTCAATCAGAAAGTGAAATTTTCAACAAAAAATTAGCTCAGGTGTAAGAAAAAATAAATTAATACTAAGGTGCATAAAAGAGGTTAGAATAAAATGTATGAGTTGAACATGATCTATACATAAAAATAATTTTATTTTTATTTTTTCAAATGACTAAAACAACATAAAACACTGATTCAAGATCACAAGGGAATTACATTATGCGATATTCATCAATTTGAAGTTTTATAAAAGTTTCAAAATACGGTAGCAGAACTAGCGTGGTAGAATTTCAGGCGTCGTACCTGGAGTTACGTACAGTTAAATTGAGTTCAACCTGAAATTTCGCGAGTCGTCGAGACCAAAATTCTCTCAACTGACGGCACAAGCGTTTTTATACCACGCAACTTGAAGGAAAACACCAGATTTTTCTTTCTAAGAATTCCGCTGTCGAAGCACGGCAAAAATTGGTGTAAAATTGGTTTTGGCGAGACACAGGTTCTTGTGGGGCAGTAAACGAGCTCCGCATGGGAGAATCAGATGCAAACAAGCGCGCATCGCCGGCCAAGCGATGTTTTTAACAAACATCGTTGAGAGAAGGATGCCGTAAACATCCTTACATGAAGGCACCCTTACAACATTAGCGGCAGGTGTGAGGGGACCCGTTATAGACCCGAGCTCAGCACGACCTAAATACATACACTAGTGAATGCGGGGCCGGCGAGAGGGTGGGCTGTGGTTGAACTTACCGAGGGCACTACGAGACTGTATCATGTGAGGGTAATTTGAAACAGGATTGAGTAAGGGCAAGATGAAGTTGTACCAAATTGGGGCACTCTGAGGCTGTTTTGTGTTAGTGTGAGCTTGGGGCGAAATAATTTTTCAGGATGAAGAATTACGATGGAGCAACCATCGGGAAGAATAGTCGGGTAAGTTTATCGTGGTAAGGGAGAATGTTTAGTTTTGTCGGAGTTAAAGAGATACAAGTTTCCAGAAATGAACATCGGTTATGCGTTAACATGAACTCCAATGAGGACATATTACTTGCTCATGATCAGAAGAGCAAAGGCGTACAACCGAAGAACATCGAAGCCAGCCGAAGGAAATCAATCTGTAACTTTTCTCTAAGCCGCCGCAAAGAATAACTCGCGGAGATTAGGTATACTTGCAAAGCTCGCCGTTTCAAAAGGCCATTGGAGTACGCGATAACTTTCTGCAGTTTGTGTTTACTGCGGCAGTGAAGACATATCAAAAACGGGCGAACAAGTCGTCGATTTCGTTGAAAAACTTACCCGTTAGTGAAAGGCTGACCCTCCTTGAAGGGCACCGAAGATATACGCTATATAACTGAAAAAAGATGTGAAGGAATTCGTTCAACTATTGTGAAAGTCTTGGTTTTTTTTGAACGAATTTGTTAAACCCCGCCTTCAAAAACATCGTTAATACGGATACTGGCCCACGTCGTACAATATAGAGATACGGAGGCATTAATTTTCGAGAGGAATTAGAAAACGACACTCTTAATCATGAAACTAGTTAAAAACACAGCTAACTAATAAATAGGTAACGATACGCTTAACTAAAGAACTAGTTCACTGCAAAGATATGATTGAACTAGAGTTATTCCATAACTTCCAAGCCGACATTTATCGCCGAAGTGAATCCCTATTACAAAACATATTAACGTGTTTTCATTCCATCGCAGTCCATTGTAGAGCCCTATGTATCATATGAAGCTCTTCAAATAAAAATAACAGCTCGTTAGATGTCACGAGCGAGCAGAAGAGGAGGTCAGAGCTCTCAGCCGCGGTGTGTCAACACGAGAAGCGCAAGCACAGAGGCGGACAAGCTATACCTATCCTTGTGCTGGCGAAAACAAGGCCTTTGTAGCTCAGTTGACATAGAGCCAGATTTGTATCAATAATTCTCTTGAAATTGTATAATTGCGCAACGTTTATCTTCTGTGAGACTGAAGTTCTTGGTTTCAGTACGCACTAATTACATATCATTCTCTATTTTGGCCTCAACAATTATAATTAAGTCCGTTCGAGATCGATTAACACTTCTCACGGGCATGACTACAGAGCACTCTAAATTCAGGCCTATATGTACGCTGCAATCCTTCAACAGGACAAAACAATGGACGTGTATGGATTGTAATTGGCAAATCAAACAACACTTATTTATCGATCTTGGTTAAGAATAACAAATAATAGGTTTATCATTCATCAAAGACGACTCGGTGAGAAAATTGGGAAGCTCCTATCAGGTCTAGCTGGTTATGATTTAGAGGTGTCTGTGTTCCGAAGAGCAGCGTTCGTCTTACAATTCATCTTTTTAAATAAAATTCCTGAGCTAGTACTCGTAGAAAGTTCTCAATAGCATTTGAAAAAACGTGAGTCTTCTCAAAAGAATGATATTAAATATAAATAGTAACGAGTCTTTGCTATGTTTGCAATTATGATTGTTATGTCGACCTATACAGGGACGACTCTCCAGCTCAACGAACCAATCTTCCGTATCCTCTGATGTGCATGTCCTTGTGAAGTAAAATTAAAGGTTAAAATTTGTTCCCTGCGATGGTTTCGTAGAGCCAAAACTTAATTCATAAATCTGTCTGTTTCCCACATCCCTTTATATTTTTGGGATTCGTCAGAATTCCTCTGTTTTGATATTCGAAATCAGATTGGAAAACAACCCCAGGTACCTAATCTTCATCACGAAACCAAAGAAAAAGAAACCAAAGAGCGCGATCTCATTTTTATTGGCCGGAGTACCTTCGTGTCCAACAGTTTCCATAGTTCACTTCACAATTGTGCAGAACACTAGGCCTACCAATGCCAATGTTACTGTGTTACTAATGGCGGTTCTGCCAAAAAAAGATAGTATTAAGCACGATTCTTTTCAAATCCAAGGCAAATACGCACAAAAATATTTGTCTCAAATTCAACAAATAAAGGAAATCGTAAAGCTAACAGTGGAGCCATGACTTACATTATTTATGTAGGATTTTCGTTTGAAAATTCGAAGCAATCGTGCAATATTTATAACTGAAAGCGTCTATGAAAGAGCAGTGCAATGCTGACACGTTTAAGAGCCTCGCACAGCCACAGCCTATGCAGGCCTGGTTGACAGCCCCTTCACAAGCACTCATGGGTGACCCATAAACCACGCTCTCGAGGCACGCACATAGATGCATGGGCACCTGTGCGCAGAGAGCGGATGGCGAGTGTACGTCGGTTGGCCAGACCTGGTCACAGGTCAGAGGTTGAATGCCCCTGTGGGAAACGCGTTCCGAGCGCCAAGCGTTGCAGCTTCAAATAAGGCTAAGTGAGAACACAACGCGGCGCTCCAAGTGTACGATCTGACCAGCTTTGCCGGCAGCCAAGTCCGGTCTGAAGGAAAACAAGCGCTTTTATAGCAGAGCAAATTAACGTAGCTCAAACTCATGAGAATTGATGAGCATCTCACCCAAAATTGAAGCACCAGATGGTTGAGAGGTCAGCTAAGAGCGGTGACGTAGGAAGATAATAATCATAATTTAGGTAGGCGTTCGGGGTTGTTGAAAGTTCAAGGACATCATGCAACGCTTGTTAAACTAACAATTTATTTCGAAAATAGGAGATAGCCTTGAAAAACCAAGGAGCAATCACATGGTCTAGACTTTATTGAAACGCACGAGACAAATTTATGCACGTGTAGAGTATTCGAAAATTTATTTGAAGTTGAGCCTATCATGCAAGCTACCTCTACTACTCAAAATTTTTCCTAAAAAATAATTGCGTGGACCAAGGCCGTGCCGATAATTCCAGGTACACCCGTAAACAAAACGAAGTCTAAAAATTTTCTAAAATATGTACACCTAAAGATGGGGAGAATATCGCGAAAGTACTTTTTCCGTCGCCCTATCTTTCGAACGACTCAACGATGAAAACTGCCATACTGGCCAAACTTGCCTATCACACTTGACTTTTTGGCTGAAAGTGAGCACTTTCACTTCATCTCCCGGAAAAGCATGTCGGGATCGTAAAGCGAGGTCAATGAGATGAACCCACTCGAAATAACACTGCTAAGCTCAACAACACTAGGCGTTAGAATTGCAGACTCAAGAGCTATGTTCGCAAGAAAATGATACACCTTTCATGAGAAGATACGAGGCTAGATATCTTCCATGACGCTCGAAGTAAACACGGGCCTTCTTCCGATTACGAAAGCAGTTGATTAAGATCTAAGGTTTCGCAATTCTTTGGCCATAAAGAAAATTTGGTAAGCGATTCCAAAAACATTTTCACACCCATTACAAGGGTATGAGACGATATATTCTTCTGCAAAGGCCAAAAACTAAAAAGTATTCGCAAAATGTAGGCGGAGAGAACCATATTTTCGAGGTTCAAATATTTTTTCATTTCTAGAACTGTCTACACGCCTCTAGTGTTGTGCCTATCACCAAAAATGATGTGTGCCGATATTATGGAGCAGACCGCCTCACCAGTTCTTTTGAGCTTCGTCAAAGAACGAATTTGGGCGAGCTTTTAGAGGAAGTTCTATTCAAAATATTGAGGGAATGCAAACGGACCTGATCTAAAGCTGAGGGTCGCCTCCATAAAGGCAGGACTGAAGTGCCAGACTACAAGCCCGGCCTCAAAATTCAATAAGAACGAGCTCATGAATGAGAATTGACAGACGCTATCGAAGACCCTCGTCATAAAAGCGCTTATTGGATCGTGAAGTCAGATCTGTGAAAGTATTCTACCTCGACCGAGTCCATCTCTCGGGCACCAGCGAGCGTACATCATCATGAGCATCAAGAATATAAGCACACCATCACGAGAACGAAGACGGCGGAACCAAGTTCAAATATGACTAATTTCATGTTAGCTTGCAGTGTTTCTTTACATTCATCCTTGAGTTAGTCACGTAAATACGCAGTACAAGCGCTGGAGTAATCGTATGAGATGGAAAACATCAATCGATTTACGCGCATACGCAGTGTGCATTAATAAGCTTGCCGAATTTCATGAACGTAAACGAAATGAAGGTCATTACACTGACTTTAGAATTAAACTCGCTAAAAACTTGTTCCGCCATCTACATATCCCTGATTTATCTGCGTGCACCTGGGAGGCCTCCCACCTGGCCTACGCCTGCCTGTACAAGAGACCCGGACTCGCAGGCCTCAGTCACCTTGGAGTTGCAGGGCGGTCGTGACTTGGAGCCAGAACAACGTTCGTAACATAGAAGAATTATCCTTTCAATAGTTGAGCAACGAGATGCGTAGCTAACACAACATCAGCGATACGACGTGTGTGTAATACGCCTTGTGAAAAATCCAACGCAAATAGGGGATTCTGAACACAAACGTTGGGTAACAGGTATATCGCATAGACGGCCAAGCCGCAGTGCTTAGTGCTTCACCGCTAATTCAGAAAAAATGCAGGTTTCTTCACCGCTAAAATTTGCTCTTTGCCTTAAACAAACCTTAAAACAATTTGGAAACGAAATCATTGCACAACATGCGCATTGGATATGGAAGCTCATTCACCTTTTTCACTGTGAGCAGCATACTAGTATGAATGGCAGCGGCTTGGAGATCCCTGTTAACTTCGCATTTTAACTAACACGTTGGCCGCGATGTGTGCCATATTGGTACACGCGATCATCTAACCTAACCTAACGTAACGAAAGCACTAACATATATGAATATGAATTTTTAAGTTTTCATAAAATTTGCGTTCAATACTTTAATAAGCTAGTTTAGATCAGAAGGAAAATGAATAGGATAACCAAATTTGTGAAAACAAAATACTTCATTTTTACATTCACAACGGAGATATTTGTCGACATGAAATTTTACCCTTATGGACAAATCGCGGCCAACGTGCTAACGTGAGGTTTTAGTTAGCATTGTAAACTAATTATACTTTGCGAAATTATCGATTGAGCCAAAGTCAAAGCTATCGAGTCAAAGCTATAAGTCAAAGCCAGAACGAGTTCGGATTTTCTCCCAATATTTTTTCAATAAATCGTTGATGTTTGAAAAAATCCTCAGAAGCAATATAAGGGACGATTAATGATGAATATAGTAATTTTTGAGCTACTCGTTAAATATACATGCTGAAAATAATAAAACGTCAAATAAATATTATTACGCACAATAGCAATATTACATAGATTAGCAATACAACGAGCAATTACGTCTTTAATATATCAGAAACCAATGAAAAAAATAATGCAAACAGCCAGTGATGCATCATCAGCATTTCATGTTAGCACATATTTACTTTCTTATGGCAACACGGCCACAACATGCCAATATACAAGCCTCAGTCTCAGAGAAGAGTGTACAAGAGGAAAAAAGTTAACGCAAAAGAAAAGAGAAATCCTATTCAGAGCTTCAAGATACTCATAAAGATTGAGGGGAGTGATATTAATGTGACTTATAGCTTCATTAGCATCAATTTGAAAAACCTCTCCGGAGAATTTATAGACCTATGCCACGTATTCTTCTCTCCCGTGCTCTTGCCTCCCGTTTCCTTGGAAAATTTTCCTAGACGCGTTCAGGCGGGACGCGTTCAGGCGGGACGCGTTCAGGCGGGACGTGTTCAGGTGAGACGCGTTCAGATGCTGAAGGCGGGAGTTTCAATTTCATATTTGATTGCGTCTAAGCAATCAGACTTAGAGACCACTTCGGTGTTCCCATCACACTCCCAGCTGAACATCTGCAACATTAATTTCAATTACGATAATGGTGAATACTAATTGACTCTTGATGTAAAAAAAACCTGTGAACAATGGTCAAATTAGCCAAACACCTTTTGATTGAGTTAGAAACACTGAAATTTCGGTTACATTTCACTTCCAGTTAGCGGAAATTATCTACAACATAAACCAATAACATGAAAATATTTTGCAGTCATGTTCAGCCGCAACACCAATTTCACTCTTTTCCAGGGTTTCATAAAGAGTAGAATTATTTTCCAAATACTCTAAGAAAATTTTGGGTATGTGATGCCATCACATGTAAGCGAACAAACTCAAGTTTTCATTCAGAGCAGATTTTAAAGTAAACTGGTTGCGTACCAAGTGTAGAGCGATGTTCGATTGCGCATGCCAACTTCTGTTATAATGCAAAGGTTTAGTGCCCAACGAACTCGTGCTCCACACTGTCTGTGGCAAGTTCTGGAACGTCAGTGAGCGAAATTTCCAGAATTAACTCTAATGAAGCAATCCAATTAAAATGTGCAAATTTTTTCAATATCTATTCATGTTATCTGATTAATTAATTAAAAATTGTATAAGCATTGCGAAAATCATATTTTTGTTGTTTATCTATACATACTGCTTGAAAGTGTTCTTTTTTTTCGAGTAATTCAATTGTGATACATCCGAAAATACATTAAAAGAAATGATAAATTAGTTCAAATACCTTACTCTCGACATGTAGAAATCCCACCAGTGAGCCGTACTAGACCAAGGCATTTAGATATGGCGCTGAAACACTCCAAGGAACATCCATGCAACTATGACTCTAAACATAAACTCGTAAATGTTCTTTACGCATCAACTAGCATTCAAAGCAGCAGCAGCAGCAAAGCACAGAACTCTACTAACTCTACTTGTAAAGTTTCCCTTTCTAATCTTCCGCGTAATTCCTGTCCCTAAACGTGAATTTCAAGCCTTCTATAAAGCAACGCTTGAGTTCAGCCTACCTTCTCAGGTGTCCCCAGCGGCGCGTGCAGCTCAAATTAGCCCTCCGGCGTGCAGGGAGCTTTAGATGAAGATGCCTTAGAGCTCGAGGCAATGCACACGATCGCTCCCCTAAGCCCGAGACTATTCAAGGGTGAAATCGATTTGCTTTAGGAGGGATTTAGAAGTTACAACGAGCATTTACATTGCTTAAGCAAACTGCTCCTCTCCTTGATTGAACTTCTTCGAGTTTAAACGAAAATTGTTGCTGAAAGTCCCAATAAAGGGGACTGCACTGTTACGAGCTGGGGTGAGAAGAGGAGTGAAGGACTTCGCTGGTGGATGAGATCGACTGACGCTCTCAGATGAAACTTCGGACCCGTCAGGCAATTATTCGTCTTCAAGAAAATGAGCATTCATTTTGAATAGCGAACTCTAAAAGGCGGAGGGAAAAATCGTAATAAAAAACACTCTTATCTAACCTAATCACTGGGAGATCTGGCAATTAACTTCTGGCAGGAGATGGGATGTTAAGCACTAAGCCCTCCAATTGAGAGGGGGAGAGAGAAAACAAGAATGCAATTTAAGAAAGACAAACCTGGTAAAAACACACCTGCTGTTGGAAAATTCATAGTTGAGTATATCAGAAAAAGGCGGCCGCTGTATTCAGAGGCTAGAAATCAGCGTCGTAACAGCGTTCTCTGTCATGGCGTTCATGACGAGGACGGAGCGGCAGATTCTGCGCTGATTTCAGTCACGTGAAGCAAGACGTAAATTGTGCGGCGTTAGTCCTATGTGAATGAATTAGAGAACTTTTTGAAAATTTCCTCTAAGTTACTAGTAGACGGACGCTCGAGACTGCTGTCATTTCGAGAGCTTGCATCGTTTGGGAATGTGTGTGTCACTGGGATTAACAATTCTTACCAGTCGTAGAGGAATACCTATGCTTGGACTAGATGGAATATCGTGTAAGCTCCCGTATAAGATCTAATTATTTCTCAAAATGAAACGCAGAGCTCTTGAATCATTGATGATTGTTGATCAATTCCAACACGCCGTACGTAATGCAATCCAGCACGCTAGGACATGATGACGTAGTTGAGCAATTTAGGTGTACATAACCTCCAATTACGCTCGAAAAAGATAGCATCAGAGCAAGTATTAACTATTTATTTGTTATATTGTCACCCACATCCTAACGTACTATGAGATTCATTCTTTATCCCCGAGAAATTAATTTGAATTAGCAGCCTAATATCTTGCATCTTCAACATCACAGCAGGTAGACTCGCGTGCACATGCGCTGCAGCCACGACCATAGTGTAGGATGAAGCGATGGAACGATGCGCAACCTGAATATTCCGTACAAATTTTATAATACTGACCAATGACAGGAGTGCCACAGTGGTGTATATTTCCAGCACGGGCTTAATTTCAATTAAATGGGATACGTTCCTGGCGGGATTGGGAAGCAGTGTAAGTGTAGCATTGGTTGCAAGCGTGACGGTTGACTGGCTTCGAAGAAATGGAGCGTTACATCTTCCTCGTACGCTTCCCCAATGCTTGTCCGAGCTTACCGGTTCGTTTGCGCCACATTGAAGTCTTCACGAATGCTCCTAATAAACCATGAAAAATCCTCTTAGCCTCATCACGCTATCGTCTGTCTCTAATCGCTAAGCACAGAGTCGCAGTCACTCACCGAAGTCATTCTTGCTTTTCCAGAGTCCTTTTTAGGAGAACGACGTCTCTGATGGCCACCGCTGATATATTTCAGCGTTGAACTGGACGGCACGAGGCATGCATGATTGCATCGTCGATGCATGGACACGGAAGAAAGAAATTTCTTCGCTAGATTAAATCAGAGACACATGCTTCAGACTCGACTCAATGGAAAATTTTCAACTCCGTATCGCAAGTGTAACTTTTTGTTACCTCATGTGAATGCACCGCGGTCTCCCGTCTTTGATGCGCATCTGTCTCTTCACCTTTGGCTCGAGAAGATGAGGCCGTTCCCAAGGCGAACGTCAGAGCGACTGATCCAACCTTAAATGTCACAATCGAAAACTGTCGTGCAATTTGTAGGAACTGTGCGTCATGGTATTATAAGTACGAACGAACGTCTGTTTAAACACAAGAGCACATTTAGATACAAAATTATTTTTATATCCATCAATGATTCTACATTTTTACCCATTTCTCGGCATTTGATACAAGTAAATGTGGTGTCGAGCTGTGGATAGGTAATTTCGTACCTAAGTCATATAAAACTCTATTTTTAGAAGGTCAGATTGAATATATCAACATAACAAAGAATTCAACTGCATATGATAAAATTCATGGCCCCTTCGGAAAAATTAAACACAATCAGAACATTTATAGTCAATATCATAGCCTTTTATGTTAACAAATTCTAGGAGAAGTTTTCTGAATGTTTGATTCGATTTGAACAAATTTTCAGAAAGGTATTCTTCAGTTCTCGATCTGTAACGCGTTCTAATTTCAAAAAGTTTTTGGCACCCGACTTTTATAATTTAAATTCTTGTGGTACATTTTCGAATGGATTCAAATCAGGACTCATTGAGCTCTGTCGAAGAACTGTAATTTTATTTTTCTGAATACATTTAGCCACTGGCTTAGACGTATAGAATTTAGGACATTTTCTTACAGGAAGGTAAATCGCATGCTAAACCAGACATTTTCTATGAATACCTAGCCTTTACCTTATAGTCTTCGTTTTTCATCGGTCATTTCATTGAAATTAATATCAGAGTTGCACTAGAGCGAAAAGAATTCGAGAACTTTAGCATCACGGAACCACCTGCATGTTATTATTCCCTTGGCGCTTTGAATTTCATAGGAGAGCCACGTCATTCATGAGCCGAATCTTCCGAGTTTCTTTTCGTCAAATGAGTGTCGCGAAGAAAAAAACTAAATTTGACTTCATCACACCATAGTACTCTTTCTAAATAGCAGTTTTCTTGTCCGGAAATGTTTTGGTGGAATTTGAGCGAAAAGCTAGGACGTGCCTCGCGAAAGAGCATCTGTAGTTGACCATTTCAATTTAGTCCATTTCTACTGAACTGCTCTGTATAGAAGGATTTTAAAGCTGAACCCATACGTATTCTAATTTTAGCGATGCCCTTATTGTTGGGTTCATTTTAAAGTCCCACAGTTTTTGTTTAGCTTTTGTGGACTATTTTCATTTCCCTCCGCAACTATGGAAACCGTTTGCCGTGTCTAACACACCGCTCTATGTTCTTAATAATATCTAACTACGTCCGTAACAGACTATACCGAATGCGTTAGAGAAGCCAAGTCTTTGAAGTAGCAGCATAATAATTTCCCCCTTGTGGAATTCAACATTCACTTGCCTTGAGTCAACGTTGAATTCCTTCGGCTTCTCGATGAAGCAACCAACGTGAAAAGGAAAATGATGATTTCGCCCAGCAGACACAATTTTTCCCTTGAAGTTTCCAAAATGTCCTACTGAACACATACTCTAGAAAGCTTTGCATGTAAAATGAAACTGTAAATCCTTTTAAATTATAGAAATTAATGCATTAAAAATAATTTTTTCAACTCCGAAAAATTATGCGTCATCAAATTATGCACAATACTTATCATGAAATTTGTTAAATTTAAACGAGCTCCGGAAAATGGAGCTTTAATATATTGTCTCATAGGTGTACTGGCACATGTTCATGACAGAAGAAAATTTGGCATCCCGTGAGCATTGAATACAATGAAATTATCAAAAACTATGAATGTTGAGAATCATACTAATATTATCAATGTGAATTATTGACAAGTTCATGCATTACGCATTGGGCGCGGGTGTACGAATAAAAAGGACTCTAAATAGTACACGAAAAATTTGTCGCCCACTGCACGTCCTCGAACAGGGCTCGCAGCATCGTAACAACCTTTATCCTCACAATCATTGCTTCACCATGAAACAAGAAACAAAATTTGTACTTGAAATGAATCATAAACCAAATCAAGTTTAGGCGAAAGATAGCGCTGCATTCTCAATTTTGAGATGCAACAATTATTATCAACGTACGAATCATGAGGGCAACGATGTAACATTTCCAGGAAATGATTCTCTCGGTGCCTCGCAATGAGAGCCGAAGGCTGGAATATAAACGTGAGCAACGATGTTAACGCTGGAACATAAGGTCAACAATGCAGTATTTTGAATGCTGCGGGATGGGGTGCATGGTCGCTTAGGTTGAGCTCGGAAGAGTTTCAGGCAATAGGGGTCCCTAATTTGTAAGCCAGTGCTCACATTAAGGAATTGTTTCGCTCCGGCAAGCAATGGGTTGCCAACTAGCAACTGCACAGCGATCGCCCAGTTGGTATGCATGAGCGCGTGCCCTCCTGGCATACCAATGAGCTGCCTCTCCGCCGCCCAACTGCCGCGGTTCAGCCAAAGGATATTCGGGTGATACCGTGATCTACATTCGAGGGATTCATGGAATGAACAGTGCTTCTATTACGAATTCAAGCGAAATTTGACAAACAGAGAAATTACTTCACGTCTACATTTGCAGTTTAGAAATGTACATCAAGGTGATATGAATTATTTGAAAATAAGTTGCAAAAGAATGCATTTTGAGTAATGAACAGCCCTAAAATTGCAGTTACATGCTACAAATCTTGACAATTAAAAGTAACCCCTTGTTCGCCTCTTAACATGTTACCTTTCAAGCAATGTGCTTTGCATTCGAGAAATGATGTTGAATGTTGACCACGGCCTCTAACACGCAACGCCTTGCAGTACACCCGTGAAGCGCGATGATTGAGTTGAGGCATTTTCACACGTGGTCTGTAAGGACAGCTTGTCGGAGGTAGGCCAACTTTGAGTGAAATTTGTTACCAACTGAGAAACGCCTTCACTAAGAATTTTACTGACGAAATACTCAGGATGTCGTTTAGTCATACTCTGGTCGTTCACTCCATCGACCAATCGCCAACGTCTCTTAATTTTTATTCAGTTCCTATCAAGTGGGAGTGTCCAGAAGCGAATTTAAGCAGTGGCAGTGAATGTTGCTATTTTGCATAGGTTCAGCTTGCATACAGACTCTTGTTAATAAAAATACATTAGCGAACCGTAACATTACATGAATCTTGCCGACAACAAAGTTCCGCAGATTGCAGAATTCATCTTTTCGAATCGGCCTCAAGAGTATACAGTTAGTCGGTCATCCGAACTGTAAAATAACATGTTTTTCGAAGCTTTATCGTGGCACCAACTACGAAAAGTGCTCTCACAAACACTTCAGTTTTCGATAAATAATTTTTATTTCAAAAGAGCATCTCTGCTCTAAAAAACTGAGGCCGTTCGGGACCGAGAAAAAAGGACTCGTATTTCAGTGCACGGATGAGGGTAAGGTGGGTAATGTGCCATGCGAAATTTCGAATTTTTTTCTTGACTCGACAGAATCAGAAGAGGCATTATGGCAGCTTTGAGTTGATACTATTGTCTGTAAAAATATTTACGTCGTAAGTGCATTAAAGTTTGTGATAGCATTGCCTTAAGGCTGAAGCTCAAAGTGCTTCTAAATGTAAAAGTATCCAACATTTCTCCCAAGATTACACTCGCATTAAGCAAACTGGAACGCTAAGTAACGACCTTGAGTGATATGTTCTAAAGGTCCCTTGTAGTTTCGAAATTAATTATTTATATAAAAACACAAAGGCGTGTTGAGATCTGATGCAAGTAATGATTCCGAGTCAGTCACACATCACGCTTGATACACACGCGGGGAGTGTGAAGAAGTGTTACACCATCCAGACTGATCATAAGATATTGGTTGATCATCGTAAAGCTAAACAGAAAATAAATAGGTTGATGTAAGTTATACGCAAAAAACAGCAAATTATACTGTTTAAGAAGCACTTAATGAACGATAAAACTATCTTGGCTATTTTTTGGGACACCCTATACTTTACAATATCTTCGATCTTGTGTTCACAAACTTTTTTTTTTAACATCCGATTAAAAAAACTCATTATTCATGACCGTTAAAGCGTTTAAGGTCAAATTACAGTAGATAACCTATCATTTTTTACCAGTGGTTTGTTATCCGTTATATACAACATGATTCTGGTTATTTGAATCCCGTTACTAAACGTTCTATTATAAAAATCGCGTCTAAAATTTTGTACTAGATGGACAACTGGCTGAGATGGCTGAAAAAGAAGCTACGCGTATTAGTTTTGCCTAAATTCATTCATGTTTTAAATTATTTTTGAATAAATTTCAATTTTGTACTTTTACTTCAAATACTTTTTAGTGAGCTTCAAGAGCTTATTTATTCATTGATAACACAAAATTAGGCTTGGCCGCTAAACAACACGAAAATTCTACCTTACCTCCAGTCTTAAGCTAAGATGTTTGTCCATAGACACCTTCTTTTGTTAGATACGGCGACCCTGAGTCACCTTTTCCTTAATGCATTCGATTAGCTCTTTGCTGTGTTTATTCATTTCGAAAATATGAACATTTCAAGAAAAATAAAAAAGCCTATAATCGATTTTTTTTTAAATAGCGTTAAACATACGAGTACAAGCTTTTAACAGCAGTTCGCATGCAGGTCGCTGGGGAACTTGCCGAAGCCACGCGTCTATGCCAGAGTGAGAGCTGCACGACGTACGACAAGCGTCTGCAGGGACGATAGCCAGCAAACTCAGGACAAGCTTTGCACTAGAAAAAGGTAGATCAGATAAAGACTTGGTGTGTATCACAGAAAGATGCACCAAAAGCAGCGATAGACGTTTGTGTTTAATAGGCCAACTTGCTCAGATCGCTGAAAAAGAAGGCATCTGTGTATCAAAGGAAGATATACTGATGATAGAATTGATACGTGAGGCGACGTCCTCGTGAGATACTTGGAACCCGGACGAGGCGCGGCCATGCAGGAGTCCACTACAGCATTGCAAGCTTAGGGACGAAGTCAAAGTCAGAGTGAGTGCAAACTTGGCTTCAAAGGGCATTAGGCACGAGATCAATTGGCTTGAAATTATATGAAGGTAGACGAAGAGTCAGTGTAAGGATTAAAAATTAAACAAATAAAAAAATCTGTGGAACCACAACAGAATGGATTCACAATAATGAATGTAAAATGGGATAAGGATAAATTTCATCAAAATCCTTGTGTGCTAGATGTACGTTGGTTGGTAACACCATACGGAATCAGATGTAGCATACCATTACCAATCTAGACCTAAAGTAAGAGAGAAGTTATGTGTCTCACAAAGCGAGCAACAGTGTCTTAGCCCATGAAAGGATCGGGGAAATCGAAAAAAGCTGTCGTGTGGATGGGCGCATCAACAAGACTTAGTACTGATCAGACAATGAATAATACGTTCGGGAAACTCTACTGACACCATCATTATGACGATCACTGTGAGAAACTAGCTCTCTAATGGTGGTAGGAGCATTACATTTTAGTCATGAACCAAGAGGAAATTTTATGAAACGTTGTTTGCCAAGCGAGGACATAGCGGTAGAGGTTCCTAGCAGAGGTGCAATCATTGAACAGAGAGTGATTCAGCAATGTTCGATGCTAGGAAAACATTCGGGGGCTATTAGAAATAAAAATAAAACATGAACTCGTATATATTGTTAGAATATCGTCTTAGCTCTCGATAAGAGTGCTGTCAAAGATGACGTAGCCATAGAAATGCTAAAATTTTATTTTTATATGAAACTGTGTCTCTTGACACGCAGGTGTTCTCGAGAGCCAGCGAATGCGCTCAGGTGCGCGTATACAGGTATCCTACACACGTTGATACGACCAGCAGGGCTGCTAAAGCTCACGAACGAGAAGCGAGCATCATTTGATTGTAGCACGGCAAGAAACAAGAAACAAAAACCTGATCACAACACGGTCAATAGATTTGGGGCAAGAAGACCTGCGTAGGAAAGATTGAATGCAAAAACAAGGGAATTAGGGTGACAGCTCGGAAATAAATGACACTGAGCTCTAGAGAATGAATGAAAATTGTTAAGTAACCTATTATCAAAGTAATAAATACTACGAAATAAAAATAACGGCTTCGGTGATAAAACTGAAGGAAATACAAGTATGCAGAAAACATTAACTTGATAGACTATGAATGACCCTGAGGTCATATCAAACAGACAACGCTGGCACACAAAATTGGCTGATAATTATCAAGTATTTGGGGTACTAAACGCGGGCTGTCACGGGCACGTGCTCTCTTGCAGTATTTCATGACTGAAAGTTAACTCATTTCCATACTCAAAACACTGGGCAAATAAAAAATACACTGGCTCGTTATTTTAAAACATTTACAGCTCTAGATGCTCTTTTTTGTCTAACATGCAGCGTATTTTGCATCAGATTGAAGCATCATAAATAAAGCTGCATCATTTGTAATTCTCCGTCGTCTTCTTCTTCGACGATAAGTTCAATTTCAATAATAATTAAACATTGGCTTTGTGTTCAATACCTGCTGTAGCATCAGTTATACAATAAGATATATTATAGGTGGGAAGGATATGTAATTAATCCGTAGGAAAAACGTTATTTTTGTTGCTAACGCGTAAAATTTCTAAGCATTGTCACGATGATCCAATAAAAACCAGCTAACAATGTCAGAGCTGGAGGTAATTCAACTTTACCAACATAAAAACAAAAAGATCGCACGTCACACTCCCAGCTCGAAATTTTTCACATGGTCATAGGAATGAAAAACATCACTAAGTTTAACGTCACACAAAGAAATTTTCAAATCAGATCAATCAGATGATGTGTAATTAAACACCTATGCATAAATTAGTCATAGAACATGGACGTCTGGACAGCAATACGTACATGTATGGACTGAAGTGTAAGAGTACAAAATAAGTGCTCAGTGCTAAATGAATGCGAAATTTTCCCACTTAATTTTATTTGAGAATTTTATCAACGTTTTATTGAAATCTAATCAACGTTCTCATATTAAAAAGAGACACTTTAGAACGAATGGCAATAAACTATCACCTTCATGTACGAGCCCTGAGAGGCCAAATGCTGTCCAATTCCCGTGATTCCCTTCTAGAAACTGAACGCAGATTAAAAATTACACCTCTACGCTCTTTCATCGTTCTTGACAATCGAGAGAAAGTAAGTTCGATAGAAAGTCCGCGTGTGGGCGAATATAATCGTCGTCACACGAAGCTATGCCTGGAAACAAAGGAACAGCTTCTCTCGGCGTTGACCATAACAATTGTTAGCCTATTTATGTGCGTACGAAGCCACATACATGACCCGATAATTAGTGGAGACACATAGATAATTCAGAGGCTACAGACATTCAACTGATGTTGATCGGTAACATTTCGTATCCTCATTTTTGTTTCATCAATTAAGCGTAATTTTCTGACTCCTTGAATTGCAACATAGGAAATTTTTATTATTCCTATGAAAATTTTCTCTTACACTATGCTTGTGTTATATTTATTAATGAAATTATTTTGATGGGAGGCAAATTTTGAAAGTTCACTGGCTTGACCACAAAAGGGAAGTTCAAGCATTCATTTTTGCTATTTCTTGCAATAATAAAGTATTGAGAAGTTATGATTTTGACCAAGGAAAAATATGAAAGTAAAACTTTGCTACACAGTACAACAATCTTGAATAAAAATCTCGTAATCAACAGTTTTTGAACAATACATTATCTTACCCTATTTTAACACTTTGCCTACGTAGTGGGTCACATATGGTGCACGCGATCATCTAACCTAACCTTATTTAACCAAAGAACTATCATGTATCAATACAAATTTTCGAGTTCTCGTCAAATTTGTGTTCATCAATCGAATACGCTAAATCTGATTAGAAAGAAAATTAAAAGAGTAACCAAATTTGTGACACCAAAATCCTTCATTTTTAAATACACAGTAGAGATGTTTGTCGGCATGTAATTTTACCTGTATGTCAACGTGTTAACAACGTGTAAGTGGGATAAGAATTATGAATAAGAAACTAAAATTGAGCAAATTTCTAGTCATATTTGAATAGCTTGGTAAACACGAGACTTGTGTAGACTCGAATTCCAGCAAATATAGTGCTTCATAACACGAGCTTTACGGCTATCTTGAAATACTCGGAAAGTTTGGTGGCAGCCGAGAAGCTGGGGACAATCTACGTCTTGAATTTCCTGGAATGGCTGAATTTGCAGCAGGTCGAGAAGCTTGAGGTCTCCACGGGCGGGCCTGAAAAACGTCATTTGCAATTCATATTCGCGTACGTACGCAAGGACCCCAAGTGAACCTCGTGCATTTATTCCAACGTAGAACGTGAAACAATCGCTCGCTGCGCAGGCCCAGACTTGGTGGAGTTGACGACACAAACCCCGAGTTCTGCAATTTGTAAACTGAAAAGCTCCAGGGTGAATAACGGTGCTTCACTTAGAGTCGCGGCTTAGCAAATTTGCTTTCTTTGAATAGAGTACATTTGAAATTAAATTCGGATAGTGTAGAACGTGCACGTATAATCAGAAGGGTAATCTTAAGAACGTTTTTTATTGTTATACCGTTCATAGTTGAGCCACTACATATTGAGGACAGTCCCACAAATTCAAAGCAAGTGTTACAGCACAATTTATATTCAAACGGTAAGAGCAAGAGCGCACGAAGCTCATTTCTCAGTAAGAGCTCCTGTTCACACAGGCAAAATAGACTAAGAGGCGTCCCCTGCACGTCCAAACGAGACGAGAGGAAATGGATTCACAATGAGACGGAAAGGAAGTAAGGATTCTCATGGAGAGAAGCGATGTGAACAGCGATTCACATTAAAGAAGTCCGCAGCACGGTGCCTTGACCATCCTGAGCCTAGATGACCTCTCGAGGTCTAACTAATTGATCCACTACAGACTCTCGCACCATGTGCCGCTAAATTCTTGGAGCACAGGTAAATTTACGTACACTGCGACCGGCACAAATAACTTGGTGACAAAAATAACGATTTCTCGCCTTCCTCTCAATCAATTTCTGAATTTTTTTCAAAGAAATTCGGGCACGTTACGACAACGCCTATGAATTTGTTTACGTTTTGCTGTCCATCTTTATTCACTGTCGTTTTTTTCAGAGACCGGCGATAATAGTTTTAATTAAACTTGCCATGACAACGCGACATCTAAAAGCTCTCACCAAAGATAAAAAATGATTGTAAACGAGAAATTTGCAGAAGGTACCGCGCCTGATGCCATTGCTCGTGAAATAAGTCGTCATGGCGACACTGGCAATTCCAGAAGGATCCATCACCGAGGTCGAGACGACCATATTCCGAGGCTTCCATCACTCGCGCTGACGGGAATTTGAGGATTCTGCGTGTCAGCTCCGTAGAAAACTCGCTATCGAGCAAGGCCAGTCCCACTTGCCGCTATTGATATCCACATGGATTAATTCCATGAATACGAGGCTTTTTGACACAAAATAATTTGGTGCTCACGTGGGTAAAAAGTAAAGTTGCTCAATAAACGTAGTTGAGCTTTTTCACCTATTTGTAAAATATACTCTGACCTTATCATGTTTTGCATTTTTATTCCCCAGTTACACAGCGACAAAATTTGGGCCGTTTTCATTTAAAAAGCTATTACCTCCGGTCAGTCGGAATTGAATGATTTCAATTAGTACGTTTTCCTTCAACTACTAACTTCTGCTTTAGGACCCAACTTTTGCCTCCGTTGCTGCTATGACGCGCCAGTTATTCCGTAACAAAACTTCAAGAAATAGATACACAGGAGGTTGAGAAATCGTTATTTTATTACTAACTTATTACCGCAGGTTGGAGTGAACGTACGTAATTCAGGGACAGGAAGTGGCCATGATGTCCAGACAAGGACATATGCCATCGACACGCCCTTCCAGCACAGCTAAATTTAAGCAACACAGCATTCCTTCACAGAACAACAGAAATTACATTAACGAATAACAGATCCTGCGTTCAGGACTACAACACGGGGCTGCAGCCCAGGCTTGTAACATTGTCATCAATAAGTATGATAGGAGGTTCGATATAAAGGTAACCTGAATTCATAAAAATAATCCTTACGCGAAAATAAGGCAATAAAGCGGCAGGTAATAGAAATAAAGGTAATAAAGAGAAATAAGCGGCGGGAGCCAGCCATCAAAGGTCTCTACTCTGTGAAGCGATATGAATAAAAAGCCGTTTATTTTCTCAGTAGTTGGCCATAAATCATATCGCATGCATTATTGGGAATGGTTGTGGTAAGGTACGCGGGATCGAGAACCAAACCCTGCGGGACCTTACCTTTAAATATTCGGGAAGAAGCGACTGGAAATAGGGTAAACGTTCTTAGTTTGCTTCATCTTTTTACCCTAATTTCAATTTTGCTGTGTCTTTTCTAAATTGTATGCACAAAAAAAAAACTGATAACTCAGATTAGACACCGGTCACGAATACATTACTCGAATGAATTTACGCACGTAACTCAAGGTGCGCAAAATACAGCATATTCAATTTCTTTCTCGAGATGAGGTTGAAGCGTCTATTTTTTTAGATCAAACAACCGAAGTTGCTTTTTTATGCCACAATAAAAGGGAGAAATCTTGCGTAGAGCACGTAGCACAGCTACCGCTCTCAAAAAAATCCTTACCCAAGGGGTACATGAGGTCACAGAGCTGGAAGAAGAGCTCGGGGACACCATAGTGACCGTTACGGCACACCGACGAACACAATATGTGTTGCCAGCACGGATGTATTTGTGAAACGCTTCACAAGAGCACTGGATGAAAATTTGACCGGCTATACCGGGTGACCGACAAAAAAAGCTAACCCAACTTGATCGTTTTTATTGTTAACTCTTATATTTTTTCGATTTATATTTCCAGTGTACCCATTGTATTATAATGTGTTGTTATTTTATCATGATTTATTTTTATTGCTACTTTATCTTTCAGTCCGTTTTTAATATTTATCATTTTACTTTACGAAATGTTATTACGTGTTTGAATTAAATTGTTACTATGCAATACATACAATCTTTAGCATGCAAGCTGATTCGGTAGTTATAAGTTTGCTCAACTTTTTTAGGAGTCCCTTGTATGATAATACGCTACGGGAATTGATCTGTTTATCTGGCGACATTCTGTCTCGCTCGACCTTTTAAAAAAAGACAAACTTAGCTTCTGATGACCCTGTAAGTCAGGGAGACAGACGTAATATGCCCTCTGCTGTGCACCAAGTACACAGTGTGAGCGGGGATACTAGAACTAGTACCACGCACACAGTGTAGGCAGGGACACCATTAAGAAGTATTATACCCGCAGTATACGTACAGACATTAAAACAAACGTAACACCAACATCAATTTCTATCCCTGGTATCATTCTATCGTGGAAATAGCAGCAGAGCTGGAAAGGTGGCAAGACTGACAGAGACGAAGAAGCATAAAACAGACTTCGACTCAACAAGCCATCACAATAAATCATAAAAAAATAGTAAATATTGAACAGTTTTCTCACCGTTAGTGTAGATACTGGATGTGTAGTCCTGTTCAATTTTGAACTTGAGAGTATGGTAGGCAAACCCCAGGGACTTTAATTATATCGATTTTTACATAAATTGATTTGCCGTCATTTTCTTCCCCTCTTGTACAATGGAGTTGATGAATCTCCTGTCACTCGTCAAAAAAGAAAAAGTTTTCTAAAAGAGTTCAGCGGATACTCAAAAGCTGCTTTTGCATCATTAAATTGGTTAACTGGTGTTTTATTGCCAAAGTTGACCGTGCTTTGTCTACCTTGATGATGAGAATTTTAACGCAGTGCTGGTTGGTCGGTATAAATTGGACAGTAATTCAATTCCTCATGTTTTTAGATTGGCTGCAGAAAAACCCTCATACTACGGATCATTTAGAAGGTTGTTTTTAATTCATTCACGTACGAGATGGCGGCGAGTATGGACGACTGGAAATACGCTGGAAATTGGACGAGAATTCCATACCCCTTTTATATCGGTAGCCACAGGACAGTCAGGTGGGACCCCATCTGCCAGTCTCTGCAACGCCATTGAATTTCGCAACACTCTTGGAATATTGTTCCCATTCTCTCCTTGCACGAGTCAATGAGGACAAAACCCTAACTTTCTTCAGAAAACCGAAGTTGGCTCTTAAAAGTTCTGTAGAAAAACCTAAGTTCAAATTAAAATGGCTCATAAATTATTGAAGGACATTTTTATTTTTGTTGAACATCGGTCTACTTGTTAGTTTCCTTTACGTCTAGAAAAAAATTCATAATAGTTGGTCTATTTTGGTGGTTAGTATAGGAATCTGGGTAATTGAGAGTAAAAATGTACCTGTGCAGATGCATAGTTCTAGGATTAGAGTAAAGTTTGAAAGTTTTCTTAAAGTTTTCGAAATAATATGTTGTACAGCAAACTTAGACTTTCCGATTAGCATATATGATAACAATTTCTAAAAAGGTATGTACAACTGAAATATTTGCTGATTTGGAATTATGAAATTGATTATGAACAAATTCCTCACGCCGTTTTAAATGCAGCACTGATCACAAGAAAGTAAGAGCATTATATCTTGAAGATCAATATTTATTTATGAAGCCCTTTGATATCAAAATTGAATATTTAATTATTAATAAAGATTCACAACTATTGGTTAGATTAGGAAATAAAAAATCAGCATTTTATTTTCCTGCGCAAGTCCATTTAAAGAACACTAACTAATATCATTAAGGGGTCCACACTTATGGACTAAATGAACAAAAACCTCAACAAACTATGATTTGGGAAAAGAGTCCTTCAATAATTTAGGATATATTTTTCAAACTTCGCTTTCCACCCCGCGCCAAGCGAGATAGTTTTTTCTCATCCACTACCCCAAAATGTATCAGTTATTATCATGTTTTGGAAGTTACTTTCACTTGAGATTTTAATTGTTATGTAAGAGTTCCACGTTGATCAGTCTAATAGAAATGAGGATTTCTAAATGTATTTAATTTAGTTGAAGCTTAACCGTGTCACAATTTCGTGTACTGACATAAAAAATCTACAAATGACAGATTTCAAAATTGTAAACTTTACTAAAGATACTGAAATATACTAAAAACATTACAAATATTTGAATACCAATATTTTTCAACACAGTTTTTGGAAAATGTTTTAACGATTAATGTACTCGCCAAGTGCTTCAACAATAACCATGAAGCGTCCGACCATGGATTTCGTCTTATTTTTAATTTCACTTATAGTAATACCTTTCTTTAGCACGAGTTTAAAGTGTTCTCTACAAGTGATTCTTGATGAAAAATTGACCTCCCGACTGGTAAACGCATTGTTTCAGCAGTGACCACAGATTCTCAATAGGGTGCAAGTCAGGAGAATATGTTTGCCATTTCATCAGTCGGCTATCTTTGAGCCCAAGGGTCTTCAAATATTCTACTATAGCCTTTGCAGTATGTGACGAGGCATTGTCATGCATAAAAACAAACTTCTTTTTGTTGGCAAGAGACCTCCTGCAGAACCACGGTAGAATCATCAACTTCAGGAAGTCAACATAGGCAACTGCTTTCATTTTTATATCTCCCTTCAGGGATTATAAAAGGACTCTTTGCCAACAATTCCTGCCCGTATCACAACGCATCCTTCTTTCTGTTGAAAACAAAGACGTTGGGGGGCGGGAAGCCCCTTCTGAAACACAAGCTTTGCTCCACCCGTCAGGTCGGTCGAGGGTAGCACACGTCACATCAGTGAAGAAAACTTATTTAAAATTTAATTCCATATATTTTTTTGCCCATTCAATTCAGGAATCCTTATGCATCTGCTTCAGAGGAGCCTAATAACGGGCTTAACGTGTCTGTCCAGATTTCTTGGCACCCGAAATCGAGTCGTTTCTAATACGAACTAGCCTAGTCCAACATTCTCGAATATATTCATGCTTGTTGAGTAAGGGTTCCAGCGCATTTCCTGCTTCACTCTGGACTGATTTCGTCTCGTCAGGATCCCACATTTTCCCTTGTTTGTCCCTCCTGCTCTCGCTCCAAGAGTGCAGAGACGCTCTTCAACAGTCCAGCCATTACAGCCCACAGTAATAGCTATATCCTAAATGTCTCACCATCAGGTTATTCAGACACAATCTTTTCCTTTTCTTAGTCATGAAGGCACTTACGGCGACTCATTTCAACTAAAAACTTGTAAGGCGCAAGAGCGTGGCACGTTCGTGAAACAAAGGCGTTGTTCTAGTTTGTTTACTACAGCGCAGAACTGACTCAAAACTTGCATATATGCGCATGTCTGTGTTGCCGACGTTTCTGTAAAATTTTAATGTTCAAACTGAGTAATTCAATTTTCAGACTAAAGAGGCTCATCACTAAAGTTTGCCACGAGCTGTTTATAATGCACTTGGGCCCAGGTATGCGTGAAGAATTCAGAAATGCATAATTAAATTACTCGGTAATATTTTTTATTAAATTATTAAAGACAGTTGGCAACTTTGTGACATAATAACACATTCTGAAAAACGATTTACTCAAATTTTATGTAGGTGAATGCGAGCGATTTGAATGACCTCAGGGGCAATTTTCCGAATCAGCTGAAGTCAGTTACCATCAATGAATATCCTCGGGTCAGTGGCAGTGGAATCTGAAAAGCCTTTCTCCCAGTGCTTGGAAAACGAGAAAACTGAAAAGTGTCTCTTGATGTACGAAATATTTTAGGTCTATTCAAATGAAGATCAAAGTTATGAAATATGAAATGTACCATACAAATTTCCCTATTATAAATGTTTGTTTTCTTCAAAGTAATTTCTTCCCCCACCAACTCAATGAAAAATTTTACCTAATGTCACGATGATGAAAGAGAGCACGTTGCCCAAGAAAAGATAACACGCTGATATAAATCGGAATATATCTACGTAAAAATGAAATAATGCTTTCGAATGCGAATCATCGAGGGACAATGTCTGGTACACGTAACAAGCTATTCACTAAACATTTTTCGGCATTATCCACACAGAGACATATTCTATGTCGGCAAAGAGAAATAAATTTAAGGGATTCACAAATGCCGGCGGCATTGAAAACAACTTTTAATTAACAAGAACGAAACTCAGTTAAGTGAGGTCACATTTTGCGCTCTGCTCAGCCTCCCAATGCTGAAGGTACATTATTGTACGCGGTATAACGAGGATAACGTTCGCTACTAAAAATGGAACGTTCACCATGAATATGATCCAAATAAATCAAGAATAATGACATTTATTCTGTACTTTACAAAAATAAAATGACTATCATTCGAAATCTGAAAAGCAAAATAGTTACTCCTGAGCACTACTAAAACCTGTTTTCGTATTGGAAAGGTATTTTTTCTGTTTATTTAACTTCAAAACACAACGAAGTCAAAATTGTACATCTAAAATAGCGAAATTTGTGTGGTACATTTTATATTTCGTAACTTTGATCTTCAAAATGCAAAGTCAATGCGCCAAGGGATGGATCACTTGCATTTGGAGCATGCAAATATCGAAAGAAAGTTTTTAAATTCAAGTTCCCCCTAGTCTGAGGCCAAACACAAAAGCCTAATAGAAGTTCACCCCTGTGTGCATGCAGGTACTCAATTTAGGCAACAAAGTATAAAATTTTGGAACGGCTGTTAGGCGCAAGTGATTTGCCGCGAAGAAAACATGGAAGACTTTCATACGCAAGTCATCAATCACGGCAGGCAGCTCATATTGTGCGGAGGGACAAGCATGCGCGATAAGCAAGCCTTGCGCACGCTTTAGCAACGCAATATTTTCCATCTCAGCCAGACAGCTGTGGTGCGATGGAAAACATCGTTAAACATCGTTTGAAGTTGTACGGAGAGCAGCGTTGGGGCGCCGTAGTACAGAGAACCAGCGTCTGTGGAGCGCTGCCTGCTCTCCAAACTGGGGACTAATTAACTCAGTCTGTCATTGGGGCCTCGGTGTCGTTGAAAGATTAAGAAAGATCTAGAGCGGAGAAAGAACTGCACATCGAGCCACCATGTTGGCATTTTAATAAAGCTCCTCGAGTAAAACAAAATAAGATTCTTCACTGTAAATTCTGAAATTGTCGTTCAAACTGACCATTTTTCAATAGCCAAATGATACCTGTTTTAATGAAAAGAATTCGAGTGAAAAGTGCCGAGACAGCTCCTAAAAAAATATTCTGGAACTTTTAAAGCTGGTAGGGGGTAGAAACATAGGACACACGAGTACACTGACAATAACGGATCTTACGTAAAAAGTTAATTTTCTTGGTATGAAAAAAAAAATTCAGAGAATTTATTCGCAGCGGTGAGTTCGAATGTTCAACTAGTGCGTGAGAACTTGTTGAACAAATGAGTAAAATGAAATGTATCGTAAAATGTTGTACGCATTCAAAATCTGTAGCAGAGCTACTCACACAAAAAATAACAACGATAACATCAAGATAGTTTTGTGCAAACTTTAGAAAAAGAATCGAATACGAACTCAGAAGCCCTGAGCTACTCCGTACTTCTCAACTGTACGCTCATAAAACTGATAAAGAAAGGAAGAAAAGAATGTGAACGCAGACACTCGTGTTGCCCACTGGAACTTGATACAACAAGTTTTGTAGCTAATTCGAGAGCAGTAAATGACAATGTCCAGCATATTTATTTTGGGCAAAATTAGGACAAGACTCATTCAGCCAGAGAGCGGTGGTCAAAATATACGCACGGCTTACGTGCGATGTTTTGGCTCCAAAAATATTTAGAAAGTGACTGTGGTATAAAAAATAATCAATAATGGGCTTAAAATTAAACAGAGGATGTGGTAGCCCCGTAAACAAACTTCTCAAGCAGCAAGAAACAAAATTGTCAAACATTTCAACCAAAAAAACGTGTTTCGTTTGCATCAGATTGTAATGTAAGTTATGTTTATTTTCAATTTCCGATTTGTTTGACTTTACCTTTCATAAGCAAGAACAAGTCTCCAGGTCGAACTAACGACATTGATTCCTTGCAATATTACGAAAGGATTTTTCGAGATGTGCAATCAAGAAACCAACTTTAGACAATTGCAAAGACAACCATCTTCGGAGACAATGAGCGCCAACATGAAGCTCAAGTAGCAGTATCAGAATTAGGCTATTGACAAAAATGAACTACTCCCATCCGCCATATTCTCCGGGTGTTGCTCCATCTGATTTTCACGTGTTTCCCAGTCTAGCCAATTACTCTGTTGTCTAGAAAACAAATCGAAAGCGAGCCGAAACTCAACAGAGATTTTAAATAAAAAATATCATAAAAGTATCAGGAAATCAGTGTATAGAGAAGAAATTGTAGACAATTGGAAATAAAATACATTAGAAAATTTAGGCGATTGAGTATTTAAAATACCTTGCTAATAAGCTAAATCGAGTAGAACCTATGCTCTAACCTAACATTGGATTGAATCCCTGCAATAATTTTCAAGCACACGATGTATCCAACGAATTATCGACCTAATACGCAGAACTGAATTGAGACCTGAGAAGTTGTGATAAAATACAACTCAATCTTCCTAGTAGTAAAGAAATTAAGCCTTTGAGTCCTTCAGGGACACTTCAGTCTCTCAGCTTCGTTTTCACTTGGCATGATAAAGCTACCAAATTCCATGAAGACATTTGAAGAAATTTGGGAACTGTTGATATGTCCAGAACTCAGAGGGTTAACCTAGCCCGCTTCTTGAAAAGGGTGTCAGTTGGGGAGAATCGGTTCAAAGTTCATGTACAAAGCGATTAATACGTTCGCCTCAGGTGGGGTCAGGGAGAAGCGAAGAGATCTAGCCCTTGGATCGTAATATGACGTCGGATATCAGTGGGCTGAGAAGGTGGATTTGCAAAATTTCATAATCGCTGTATTTTAACTATGGGATAAAATTGAACTTGGAACTCTACACAAGATATGGCAATTTTCACTGTGGAGTGTGAGAAGGGTGTACTTTTTCCAAAATCACGGCTGAAGTGAAACGTTATTGATTCGATTTAGGTGTGACTACTAATCACCCTCGGAAATTTAGACCAGCATGCTTAAACCATCAAATCGAGCTCTAAATTCAAACCATCATAAGTCAACAAATTCGAATGCAACTCGATACGGGAGAAAGAAAATCAAGCAGTCATTTATTTAAAATAAACACATAGTCACGCTGCAAAATTTCATTCTACTCATTCATCTTTCAAATTAAAGCGAGTTAAAAACGTGGTCCAGACAAAATAACCGCAGCAGAACAGGCTTTTTCTTCCCTTTTTCCACACTTCGAACAACAAAGGTAGAATTGACGTTTGAAAATTCGAGCACTCGTTACCACATTTCGTTAGAAATTTGCCTTTTTCTTTGTCAGAAAAAATTTAGTAGAACTTGAAATCTGTCCAACACTACGTTTACGTGGATCATCGATGCTCAGTCGAATTCTCTTCCCTGGCTTTCAATACGCGCAATACGCAATCCAACGGTAAGCTTCAGGAGTTTACTCATTCGGAGTTCAGGTCGTTGGATGCGTGAAAGCCGACTGCACGATGGAGCCCCTGTGCTCATTACTCTGAACACCAAACATGAGATTTCCATTAACAGATGTGACGCCTGCTCAGGAGCAGTAGTAGAGGTATGCTTGTTCTTATGCTTGTACGGAATAGCACACTATATCAGCGTGGTTGTTATTCTATGCTCTATTTGGAGTATGTTACAGAATAACAGAGTGGATCTCAGGGGTATTTTTTGGCGGATGGTAGTCATTTAACAGAAGGTTCAATTACATTGGCTAATGCGAATTGAATTAGTATTGTATAACTGGGAAATTTAAGCGACTTGCTACCCTGTTTTTCCTTTAAATATTGAGCAAGTCTTAGAGTCAGTCTTAGAGACTACTCAAGCCCACAAGAGGTTATGCAAATTCTAACACATAGCTACAACATAGTTAAATCACGACGTGACAAACTGATCTACCATTAAATTTATTTACTAGGTGAAAAATTGGCAAAATTTATCACTATTATATCACTGTGATAATATTATTGCATACATCCAACGTATTTTACCCTGGATTTTAACAAGACAAAGAATTTTCTAGGACGCTCGTTGTCGAAGAAAACAAGTGAAAAGAGTTCGTTTCTTTGCTCCTACTAAAAAAGCGGACATTTGAGTTTGAGCTCGAAAAGACTTGGTTGCTTTTACCGTGTCAACAAGAGCATAAATTGGAGCAACGAATGTGCCTGGCCGAACTGGAATATCAACAAAAGAAAGGACTTACGAGGGTCATCAACATCGAAACTGAGGCTCGCAAACAAACCTTCGCAAGCCAAAGAAGGATTTCACAGAAAAGTGTAATGCAAGAAATGGCATTCGCACTCTGAGTCAAACATCAGCTCTTTGCCATTTCATAGCTACCATTGTACGTAGTAGGGCAGTAGAACTATATGAATCGCCCCATAACGAAAGTATCTTTGGGTCGAAGAAAATCAGAGGTGGACTACTACCACATTTTCAGATGCAAGCCTTTGAGAACCTGAAGGCAAAGTAATGTGAATGGCACTTGCTCGATTTTAGAAGTAAAATTCAAAGTTAGGCTAGGTTAGGAATTTCTCGATGATAATTATCCTAGCGCACAAATTTCCAAGTGTAGATACTAAATAACTTTACACGGAGACTACGGTGCATTAATTTAATTTTAAACAAGCATGACTTTTCTTACCTCCGAAAACCCCTTCGAGCCAAATATACGAGATTATGTGCGAAGTTCGAAATGCACATACGAAGCAACATTCAAGATTTAATGATACCTGGAAAACTGCAGTAAAATGAAAATAAAAATAGCAACGCAATGAGAGCAGCAGATGATGCTAAGAATGCAATAACAAAACCCTTCCTATGTGCTCTGTGAAGGGATTAGAAGCCTGCGTTATAACTTCATTCTGCTCTTGATAATTTGTAGAAAATTCAGTTTGGGTGATAAAATAAAGGTCAATCGCACTTAAATTTAACATACTGTGTATTGATTTGGTTATTCATGTTAAAACTGCTTATGAGTATTACCTTCATGTTTCTGATTCATTCGTTTCCTATTCATATCTTCTCCATTCATTCGTCTTCCATTCATATGCCCCATTCATATGATCCCCATTCATATGATCCCCATTCATACGGCCCATTCATACGGCCCATTCATACGGCCCATTCAGATGTTTCTCATTCATACGGCCCATTCAAATGTTTCTCATTTAATTAATTTAATTGAAATGGACTTCGAAAACAATTATCTACGCAAACTCAATATTTTTAAAGGACTAATATAGAGCTTACATATGAATAAAATTTATAACATTTTACGGCAAAAAATTAGGATCAGTTTCTTCGAGAAAACTAGAAAAAATATATTTTGTGAGATGAATGTGTGTAAAAAAAGTTATGTGAGAATCATTTGTTGAAATAGGTTACGTTACAATAGTGGCTTACGAGAAACAGATAGTTTATAGAAATAGAGGTTCAAAAAAGTTATGTTCTGACAATAAATCACGCGCATGATTTATGATCCAAAAATAAACTATAAGGATGAGCGACATCCAGAGAGTAACTTATGAGAAACGATAAATTGGAGAATAATTAAAAATTGATGGTAAATAGCGTCGGCTGCAAACAACAACACTGCAGGACTCGAGCCAAGCCGGGCTAACGCTTGTGACGACGCTCAGCCATGGCATCAATGGACTCAGCCATGGCATCAAGTGGCTCAGCCATAGCCTCAATTGGCTCAGCCATCGCATCAATTGGCTCAGCCATGGCATTAATTGGCTCAGCCATGGCATCAATTGGCTCAGCCATGGCATCAATTGACACAGGCATAGCATCAATTGGCTCAGCCCACTTGGTTACGCACCGCATGCGTCAAAGCAAGACATTCACCAGATTAAACCAAATAAGATACTTTATACAGTTCACAGCCGTCAATCTTTCACTAAAATAATTGATCGTTTGATAAAAACTTACGTTTTATTAAGCTCTCAATAGTGATTCAACAGGTACTTACATAAAATCGTATGTTTTTATTATGCTCTCCACAGTGTTGGTGCTTCAACAGGTACTTACATCAACACGACGACGCAATGCGAATCTGTCATCTCTTGCACAATCCACCGCAGCGTACTTACCTGAAAAAAAACATATATTAAAGTATATGTCACAGTTTTGGATGAATTATTTGACATAAAATATTATACTGTTCATGTCCAAATATTTGTCTATTATTTCATGAAGACACGATACTTAAGTTTAAAAAAGAAGTGCGACTTTTATAGAATCGACCAACAGTTAAGGCAGCAAATTTCGTGAAGTCACTTCGGATAATGAAGTGTGTTATCGGGAAGCAGTTTTCTTATCAAAGTGGGCTTGGGGAGGCAGCGTGAACTGCGAATATAGACATTGAAGAGCGACTCGAGTAGGGGTGGTGGCGACCGTCGGCCACGCCCGGCAGTTTACGACACAGCTCCGCTGAGGTGCCCGTAAAGTGGAGAGGTCGAGTGAGTATAAGGGTGCTCTTAAAGCGAACCAGCGATCCCACCTGGAATTTCAATGGTGGGATCAGAAATCAAACTGCTCTTTTAAAAGCTAGGTTACTGAACAGGACTCTCAGTTGAAATCTAGACAGTTGGTTTGCTCTATTTTTGATCCCCTTTCGATGGTAGAGTGGGTGAGGGTCATTCACTCCAGACTGGCTGGAACGTGATAGTTTGAGGCATGCTCATCCAGGGACTTTCTTATAATCACGAACGTAGTGAGACGAGCTTGTATGTAAACGAGTTTCGATAGCTGCAGGAGAGGATAATTTTAACAACAATACCTTGTAGGTCTTGTAATTGAGTTAAAGCACGCGTCACGAAAGAAGCTACGCTGTGAATTATATAAACCTATTACACTCTCCGTTCGAACTCTGTGGTCGAACATAGAAGCTCGTTCATAAAATGTATTTCTTTATTCAATGGAAAACAGATTTCAAATATGAAAGAGCCGGGTAAATGCTCCACACTTAAAAGAAAGCTTCAGGGAAATCGTTCATTATTAATTCTCAACATTGACTGCCGAATTTCAAATGTGATTGTTTTTATGCACCTGAGAGTGTGAGAGAAGTGAAACGTTGAAGATCAGCACTTACCTTATAACGTAGTAAAACAAGTACAGGAGAAACCGAGTAATCCAATCTTATTTTTCGATCAATACGATAATTATTTCAACGTTTTTATCATTCGGGAAACTGCCTCATACGTATAGGCAACAACTAACACCGAAAAACGCTCACAATAATGAAACGTAACAAAGTTGTTACGTTCAATTTCAATGAACACAGGCGAAGATACGACAATGAGTTGGGAACCAGACGAAAATTCAGATTGTACTGAATCTGATATACAAACCATAGTCGAATTTCTTCATACACGAAAAATTGTCACGTAGAAGTAGAGGACGTCTTAACTAGACGCGCGGGGACACAGCGGTGAAAATTTGTAAAATTTGTTCGAATGCCTACACAAGGCGCATAACTTCGCGTGAACTGAGAGCCCCCATCTGCTTAATTTTTAATAGGCGGAGTCAGGGAAAACTTCTACCCTCGCTCGAGGAAGCATTTTATGGCTTACGAGAAGTTCGGGCTCACTCCAATTAGGGGGAAAATTTGCCAGAAATTGAAAATGAGAAAAACATGGAACCTTCGAGTTTCCTCATCTTAGGATGGAATTAAATGTTCTTGTGCGAATTAAGGGCGATTCAGAGTAAACATCCTTACAGCTCCAACGGAATTAATTTACCTAATTCAAAACATCCTTTATATATGGGCCAAAAAGTACCGAAGCTTTTCTATTGCGTCGTTTCAAAATCTCTTCCATGGTATCACCGTAACTCGCGAGAAAATCTTCGTCAGATAACTTCAGGAAGCCGTTCAGACTTGTAGTCTCATCATTGACGAGGCTTTTCAGTTCTCCTGTATCTCGCATGCAGTAGTCGCATTGTGGTCGAAGAGCTTGAATGCAGGATTTTATGACTGAAGTGCGATAACGACACTGCTCTGGTCCGGCTCCTTTGAAGATTCGGCCACTTAGAGCTCAACGGGCAAAAACTCGACTTTTTCTAGGGCAAATAACGTAAAACAATAAATATGTAGAACACGTTTATTTATATTGGGCAAAACAGCATTCGTATATAGGATAGGAGGCCTTACGTATCCTCACCCCATCGATAAGAAAACGACTCGCTGATAGTGTTTAACGAGTTACGATTAAAGAACAATTTTATAATCTAAGCCAACGTATGATCTCGTGCGAAGAATAGACAGCCACTTAGCCAAAACTATATCAATATTTTACCTTGATCGATCGCACTCGAAACGTTCGTGCGACTTCTCGATAAAGACCAATATAATTTGTCAGATACCTCGATGAAGGTCGTGCTAGTGCTTGATACGTAAGATTATTATCATCTGTTAAATGTCGCGATGAAGGCTGTAATTGCAGCAGAATTGCTCTAATTAATTAACCACACAAAACGACACATTGGCTTAAACCAAATTGAACACCCAAAGTAGTAGCGATTCAGTACCATTTTCGTGCACTGAATTCAAGAACTATATTGCTGTTGCTTAAGTAGGTCAACATTTTTTGTCAGGTGCAATTTTTTTCATTTTTGCCACGTACGAGAATTTTCCATCAATATTAAGCAGAATTCTGTCTTATTTTTTCCAGTAAACGAATTGGGAAAGATTCACTTAATCAAATTTTTAACGGGCAATTTTTTTCATAAAACTGAACGAAGGGTGTAAGTATTTGGTGGAAATAAGTTATTTTGAAATCGATATTTGTATAAAAAGTTTACCAAATTGAGGAAAACGGACATATGCAAATTCAAAGGAACAAATTTGGTCTGAATCAGCCGAAAAATTTCAGTCGATTCGCGTTTTGTAGGATCCCAGCGTGATCATCGCTGATCTCAGAAGTGGCGTAATCTAATTATGACATCCACGATTAACTAACTTGCTCTCCAATTAAGAAGTTCTTTTACAAGAGGGTTAGTTTCATCACAGGTGTTCTTTCAAAAAGTAGGCTTCATTAATTCTTCTCGAAACATTTTCAGCTGCGTCAGTATTTTTGACCAAAGAGTATATGTATCGTAGCTTTAGCCCTTAATAAGTCGGGTCCTTAAAAGTTCAAATTACGATAAGAAGAAGGGTTCTCAGTATCAGCTGGACTCCACAGCAACATACCAATTAGAGAATGTTAGTCCTTGCATGACACACTAACTGACATTCATGATAGCGTAGAGAAAAGTCGACATGATGAGTGATTAGAATAGTCTTCTAATAGAAGACTGAGCCTCAATTTTAAAACAAAGTTTCAATGAGATTTTGGTACAGAAATGCGAGGCACAGTCCACTGCTGCTCAATTGATAAACGAATAATTGAAATTTAAAAAAAAACTATTCATGTTCAGTTACGTACAATGAAGTATTTCTGGGGAGTAACAGGACTGTTGTTGTTTCGTTGGTAATAAACTTCAGTCTCTCGTAAAAAAAATTATGTAATATGAAAAAGAAATACAAAATTAATCTCCAACTCAGATGTTTTGTTGAATGACACAAAGTTGCATAAATCACTTATTCAAGTGCGACCTCGGAGGCTGCCGCAGGCACAGGTATTGATTTGAGGCGAAGGCCACCAAATAAGCCCGCCGCGAGATCCTCTCGGTCCTCTATTAATGCATCGTGCGGTTTATAAGAGATCGCTCAGCCTCCATAAAATCGGGCCGCGATATTCGGAGACGTTCCTTGGGTGATGGTCTTAGGACGATGGTATGAGGGTGATGGTCTAGAGATGGTGGCTTCAGGCTGATGGTCTAAAGATGGTGGCCTTAGGTTGATGGTCTAGAGATGGTGGCCTCGGGCTGATGGTCTGAGTGTGATGGTCATGGAGTGATGGTTCCCGGACAATTTTGAAGCGGAGGTGACAATTCGAGGCTTTCGAGAAAATCTGTTCCTCTCGATCGGGGAGTTTGCTATTGGTAGAAACCAGGAGCAAATGCCGGTCATGGCGGAGTCTCCCGATATTTCAAAGCGAGTTCCCTCATGATGTATCTTGTGGGCTTAGAAAGCGACAGATAACTTTGTTTTCTGTCCATGAAGCACCTCTGCAGATACCGTATAATGTGCAGGTAATGGTGGACCCTCGAGGTCTAAACGCGAAGTCTGATTTTCTAAAAGTCTTTCTTCAGTGCGATAACGATAACAGTGCGGTTCTTCGTTCGGACAGAATGTAAACTTGGTTGTGGGTTCAGTGTGCTCGCATCAGCTAGAAAACAGAAGGAAGGGACATAGTTTAAGGTTAAAATTCCATTCTCAGATTCTCAGTTGTAAAAAAAGTTAAAATTTAACGGTATAAACGCCATTAAAAGACACATTTTTCACCTTTAAATGCAGCAATAAAGGGACGGTAATACCATTACGAAATAAAATTGAATTACATCTGTTTGGTGTGGAAAGTTGACGGCGAAAAATAAAAACTATCCAAACGCAACTAATTTGGATACTTTGAACCTAGCCTCATAAACTACAAATCCAAAAATTATGCGAAATAGAATTCGAAAAGTATGTTCAGCTACAATATGTCATTTGAAAGAAGTTAGGGACTATCAAATTATTTTCTGTAGGGGTACGCACTTTATGAATAATTGATAAAATACTTTATTGCGTAGACGTACACATTGCGCTCTAACTCAGCAACTCTAAAATCCGGGGATATAAATTATTCGAACATCAGACTAACGTTTCAAACTTATCAATTGCAACATTCTGTTTAACAAAGAGCACTTGACCAGAGTAGCTACTGCTCGAGTGAGGTGAGAGTTCCGAGATTATTTTCCGAACTACGATATCGAATGGCATGTTCAGTGACCCTCTAAACTCGAGAATGATACAGAATTAAGTTGCGTACCACACCTATTCAAGCACAACCTCCGAGGTTCTGGCAGGCACAAGTATTGATTTGAGGCGAAGGGGTCACCGGACACTCAAATTAGAGCTAACGTACTTGAACGTTGACTGTCACAACTCAAATTTTTCGTTGTACATGATGTCATGCAGGTAGTATTTTTGAAATGGACGAACCTGTGCTTCTCTATTTGACCAAGATCCTTCGAAAAGGTTTTCGGCTAAGTTAGTGTAACGAGAGCTTCCTAAGTTTTTTGTTCATTTTTCAGATTAGTATTCGAAAAAGGAATAACGCAATGCGTATTTTCTACGACATATTATACGAAATTACCGCTAAGGATGTTTGCTATAAGTTAGTCATAAAGTGAAATTATTGCTTGGAGGGTGGGAAGATTTTCTTGGTTGGGTAAAATTTTAACGAATCAAGTTTGTTGTGGAGGTGGTTAAAGTTGGAGCAGATGTTATGAGAGGGCAAAATTAGATTTCAAAATCCACTGTTAATAAAAGTTGTTGCACAGAAATTATATATGCCGATACCCGTAATGCATGACTGAAATTGGTTTACCTAATTACTCTTCTTTGAAATATGCTACTCTCAGTTTAGAACTAATTTCCTGAAAAGGTATGCTTATCAGCTTGCAGGTTTTGAAAAAAATCCAGAAAATACTTTATGCCATTTACAGCCATTAGATAAGAACACAGCACTGAAAACAGCAATAATGTCATAAAGTTCCAGATTACCTTGTCAAATAAAATGTCTGTATGAGTTCCAAAGACAGTTTCAACGCCATCCACCTCGAGGAGTCAACTTAAGCATCAGAGTTGGGGTTGTACACCGCATCCATGCGAAGTGACCATGGGAAGGCATCACTCGCGATGAAGTTTACCCCTAAAAAATCTTGGCGAGACTGCAGATTCAATCACACACACATACAGGTACAAACACTGACGGATGAGTCATAATTTAGTCGTCTCTAGTCCCGGGAGGCAGCAATAAGTCATTCGTATAGATCGTTTATCGTGTGCCAAAATTCGTCACCTGCGAGGCATGAGCATCAGTAAAGTTCGTCGAGACAATCAGGGAGACGATCAGGCGGGCGCACGCCTGCGCCGTGTCGTGATCGTGGCGTTGAGACCTCGTGATGCGCAGACCACGCCGGCCTCCATAGAAGGGCCCTCCGCGAGGCCAGTGACAGCCCCAAACTGCTACGGAGTTCAGATGTTCCGTCATGATAGTCCGTCGCATCCAACACCTTAACTATAATCGATGGTAAGTGCGTTTGATCGACGTGCAGATCTGGGGAGCAGCTGGAGCATTCTCATAAGAACTGAAAAAATTAAAGTTGAAAGGTTTTTTTTTGGTCGTGGTGCCGCGGCTCTGATGCCAAATATCGACACTTTCAATGCATGCACCTTAAATAGCTTAGCTTTCTTGCCATACAGGTCGTCGTATCAGACATCTAAAGCGAGTAGGACCTGGTCCTTAGGGAAAAACAGTGTGCGTCTTTCGGATTTTTCTGACAAACTGCAAAGCGCATGCCATGTTTCCTGGCCGTCTCGGGCAGACGTGAAGACAGATCTTCCGTGAGATACGCCAACCGTTTCTATGCAAAGCAAACAATTTCCTGACTGAGATGTCCATGATTGAAAATATTCTCCCGTGGAAGAGTCTAATCAGTGACCTGACCCTGGCCAAAAGAGTTCATCTTTCCTGATCAAATGCAACTGATGGCCAACCACCTGGAGACCGCCGGCATCGGAAAGAGCGAGCATACGTGCCCAATAGGATCTCCTTATAATAAGCTTCACCAGATATGGTGTGATTTCATGGAATATCAATTTCCGTAGCAGGGCAGGTCTCGTTTTAGAAATTAATACCATCGCCAACCGTCTTAACTCTTCCTGGCACTAAAAAAACATAATTTTCAATTTAAGCGGAAGATAAGAGGAGCTCGAAAAAATCACCTTATCCTTTCACTCAACGATCGTTACGTACAGGAATGGATCGAGATGTAGGCTCTGATAAAAGTTTCATACCAGAAAGTTTTAAACTTCAGTGCCCTTGGAGAAACTGTATTCTCAATATTTTTTCTTTGTACCTGAAAACAGCGATAGAAATTTTTTATTACGAAGATAATAATTCATCTTCGATTTACTGAGTGAATTGCAAATAGTCCCGATAGCTAATATCCGATTAATTTAGTGAAATTTTTTTGAATAAAACATGCTATTAGAAGTCGCCAAAGTTAATCTATTTATCACCGTCACCACACGAAATATTCCGTGGTGCACGCAGCCCTCGCTCATAAAATCTGCCAAAAACCGACTGATCTTTTTAAGTTACGAACGTTTATGCAGCGCATCGGTTCTGAGCAAAAGAATTTCCCGGAACAAAGAACAAAAATATTTCCCGATAAACGATCTTTGAAGCAATGCGGTCAGAAACATTTGTTCAAATTTCTTCTATATGAAACAAATATTTATGTGTAAAAGAACTATCTTACTAAACATTTGTACGTACGGAAAGCGAAAGTGATTATATCATGATTTGGGGGAAAATAATTGTCACAGACCTTTTCCGTATTAAAAAGATGCTTCTATCAAGAGTGAGTTGACGGGGAGTATAAAAATTAAACGTAAAAGTTACTCCGTTGAACGTTCGAAAACAAGAGTATTTTTAACGATGGTTGTGCTCTTAAGAAAACACGAGTTTTACCGAAGCTTCTGCTACACAGATACGACTGTAAAAGTGCGAGTACGCTGCCTCGATTTGCATAACGACGTGCAGTAAATAGCGAAAATTACTTTTCTAACGCTGTGCAGCTCACTATATCCAACAAAATTGGCTGCTTGGGCATTCAAAAAAACTTGAAAACTAAAGTGGAAAGACAAAAGAGACAAAAACACTCATTCGATGAAGAGGGCTTTCCTTTGGAGGAAAATAAGACAAGAAACCAAGGATTCCCTAGCTCATAATTGAACCCACGACATATTTCTCTAAGAACAGAATTTGCAGAGACTGCGTGAGTGTTCAGGTGTGCTCATGTGGAACTTTACCATCCCTTGAACTGCGGCCGCATCATACCGAGTTGAAGAGCTGGAGAACGCGGTTTTGCGTTCTTTTTCGATGGCCTTCATTTGTTATTCGTCACATCGTGGTGTAACTTTTCAATTCATAAAACTTGAATCATCAGTGAAAGTTTAAAACAAATGTCAACTTCGAAACTGCATCAGGGCTTCACACGTGGATCTTAGGTTCAGAGGCCCGAATGACCTTGTTTGCTGTAAAGAAACCTGAGATATTTCAGGGCACATTTGTCCATGTAAGATTGCGAAGCACAACAGCTCAGGACACCTGGCAGGATTACTTGAAAGTGAGGGGCCCCTTTTTAGAAATGTCATCGGAGGCACTGATGCACAATGCACGAAGGCGAACTTCCGCACAGCTCCGATAAAATACCTGTGCGAATGCGCAGAAAAAGGTCACACGATGGCACTAACCTGCTTCATAAGTATTGGAACAATTGAGGGGTACGGGAAGTTAGGCGCAGAAGGAAAATTTGTGGAGGAAAAACTAAATTGCTTCTGTGATTGCCCGGATGCGACTAGGATAAGAGGTCCCGAACACATCAACTCTCTGTAACAAGTGTAGAGGAAGAGCAGGAAGAGAACCTTTATTAATTCCAACACATTTTACCGTTGGGTTTTCAATGCCTTACAACTACTAGTGTGGTGAGGGATGCGAGGAATGTGTGGTTTAACCTTGCATTTCCAAGGGAAGTACTCCCTGGTAACGTGGAAATGCATTCCTGAGCCGAGGTTCGAACCGGGGTCCTCTCGGTTACGAGGCCATCACGCTACCAATACGCCATGAAGCCCATCAAGTATCAGAAGAGGAGGATTTGGACCGTGCCTTGGAACACCTTGAAGGGGCTATTTGGTTGTCGGTGCACCGAAGTGTGATTTTATACACGGTGATACAAATGAACAGTCATTACGAAACCATGCTGTGCCGCTATGGAAGGCGACTGAATTAACCCATCGAAAATTATTAGTTGACTAAAATATTCAATACCATATCTAATGTTGACAGAAGTTCTACTGTCGTCGTTAAAGATTTCAAAAACTCAATAGGGCAGTCTTCATCCTGATGACACATTCAGGGTCTGACATAAAAGTTGATGTGTTTCATATACTTTTTATGGCATTTTGTCACTCGAAAGGACTATAAATACTGATTACCAAGTATTTACCAGCTTGATTTGTGCTGAGGAGGAACATCCAATCGTGAATGACAACGATATTCTTATCGGACGAAACTCTTATTTGATATAGCCACGAAAAATCAATTTCTATTTATTTAAATGAATATTTAATTCATTTATTCTATCATAAGCCGTTGGTGACTATGTCCACTATGTGACCACATGATTAGGGAAGCAATAATTACTCTACGAATTTCAAGCAGTCGCTAAAATACTCCAAACCAACAAAATGCCCAGAATTGCAGAACAGATTTACTTTAATTCTTGCTATGAACATGCTCAAAAAGTACAATAAAAGTGTACGTGATCCCAGTGACACATTTAGAATTAAATTTTGAAGCATTTTCTGCTAGTTGGTAAGCAAGTAACCAAGAAGAGCAGCTTTTCATTCACCAGATATATTCCTGCACAAAGTTTAATGAGGATGTAAGATGCGTGCCTTTATTTCATTTGTGAAAAACTTAATTTAGTAAAGAATTTTCCATAGTTTCCGCACATAGTACGAAACGCTTAAACCTAGTTTATCGTCATGTTAAAATTCATGAATCAGAACAAAGTGAAACAACAAAATAAAACTATAGAAGAAATTTACGATGGAAATGAAATCATGGGTAAAACCCTAACAAATGAAGCCATCGACTCGCATATGTACACCGAGACGCTTGCTCAAAAAGATAGAAAGTTGACCTGGCGACAGAAAATGCACGCGAGTTATTTTGGGCGTGCAATATGAATATTTCACCGAGTTCACATTCGCTAGGGCGCTGTGATAGCAATATCATGAGGAAAAAATGACCGAACACGGAAATGTGGCGTGTGTGAGCCCATCAATAATGCTGGGACTTTAGGTACGTTGCGAAGTTATGATAAACACGGGAAATTGACAACCAGGTAAGGGCACTAGCGGGAGATTTCATCGAAGTCCATAAACTTTATGCAAGGTGAACAGTCAGCACAGAGCAGCCATGCGCGAGCCGCTGACGGCTGAGGTCGCGTGTGTTGATGGAGTTTTATTTCATGCGTTACAATAATGTGAAAAATCCTCCGCAGTAACACGTGATTTTGTGTCTTGTAGTTTGAAATCACAGTGTTGCGTTTTAAAAGCAAACGGCTTTGACGCGTGTGGAGCCCATGATCGTTTAGTGCATAAATTTAGGCATGTTTCAAACATGCATTTTTCCAATTTAATTTGAAATTGCTCAGAACACACGCGCATAACGTACTGTCTCCCACGCTTGAAAGCGGCAGATTTCGGTTGTTTTGGCGACAGTCACGCTCGTCATGCGGAGTCGAGGGCGATTCATCAGGGTTCAGCAGGGCAAGAAGCCCAATTTCTAAGACCTGGAGGAAGTGCGAATGACTTGCAGCGCATGTTCAGTGAGTGGGGAGTGATGGAGGGCCCGAGCACAGGGCCCGAGTGCTCACCGAGCGTGCGGGGAAGCGTCCGACGAGGCTCTAGCAGGATTATTTCTTAGTGATAAACAGCACACCGGTGATCGTCCACTGCTGAGGCCAGCGTTCTCGGACCGATGTGAACTGCTCAGCAACACCCGTTAAATCAGCGATCCCGGACCGCCAAACACGATCCCGCACCCGCTAAATCATTGATCCCGACTGCTGAACACGATCACACAAAGAAACTATATCAGGCTGCTGTGATAGTATTAAAGGTCTCCTCCAGGACCCCAGTTTGTGCGCCGAGGTATCGAAAGCTGATCACCAGTGGACACAAAGGAGCTCCGAAGAAAGCCCAGCTGGGCCAAAAGAACGTGATCTCGCAGATGCCAATTCAATACCATCTAATTGAAATCATTCTTCCGTAAATTGTGCGCTTAAGTAGATGTGATAACACGGTCGTAGAGTAAAAATTCATGCCCAAATGTTTCTTAAAAGCTGTGCGATTACAAACTTGTTCCCATTAACAAGCACGTTCGAGTTATATTTGCGAATAAAAGAGGATGAAAAACCGTTGACGTTGATAGGCCTGGTAGGAATTTTCAAGAAATTTATCTTTGTCACCGTAACAGGTAATCACGATGCTGATCATGAGTGCTTTAGAAATTTCCGATAGCACATTAGTTAGCGCAGCTCGTGGGAATGTTCCGTGCAATATTTCTGATGATGTATACGAGCTTTTTATGGATTCCTTTTCCTACCTTGTACTTGGGGCTTATGGTTTTTGAGCCAACTGCCAGAATCTATAATAGATCTCGCACCTGTTTAATTTTTTTTCAGTTTTTCTTACCGAGTGATTTTATTTCATGATTATGCGGAATGAAATTTACTGGCCCCGTTCAGACTTCTGGAAAGTAAGTCAGATTTCAGACGTTATTCAGACGTTGTATGGTAATTATATATAACCAGCTGGACATTAGATAATGCTAAAGTTTTAGCGAGTATATTCATGGATCCATCATGCACAAGAACATTCACTCGCTTTCCATCTTCCACAAGAACATTCTCGGTTGCCATGCTTCTTCTTTTCCTCAGTTGTACATTTTCTAATTACTGCTTATGTTAAGTTGAGTCTTTCTTCCGCTCCTACACGCTCCCGTCTACGCCTATAGCCTTGCACGATTTGCTGATTGTGCGTTTCTTCCGTTCGTTTTACGTGAGTTCTAATAATTTTAATTGATTAGACTTGAATAATTTCATTAGGTTTAATTTGATAGGAAAACCGTTGCGGGTTTAGTGTACAGCCGTGCCATGGATATGAATATAAATTCAAATCTATCGGTGATTTTACTGAATGCAATTTTGGCCTAGCAAATTATTAAATTTTGTGGCACGCGGAGAAAAAAAGTACGAGCATATAATACACGAGCATGAATAGAAGTTAAATTAGATGCATAAGAAAATTTCAAAAATATTACAGTATTTCTTGTGTAATATGACTTCGATAGCACGAGGATTTCCTTCGGTCATACGTGAGTAGCTCGAGTAGCCGCTAGCCCCTTGTATCGAGTTGTACCTGGATTGTACGGAGAGGTTGTAACGAGTTGTACCTGGATTGTACGGAGAGGTTGTAACGAGTTGTGCCTGGATTGTACGGAGAGGTTGTATAGAGTTGAACCTGGATTGTACGGAGAGGTTGTATAGAGTCTGAACAAATTTCGGCTTTGCACTGGCTTATTCTGGCTTTTATTTTACAATGAGGACAAAAAATAAGTTACTCCGTTCGAAGTTGGATATAGATACATATGATTCAAACTTGGACTTTTTCATAGACAGCAAGATTGCGTTAGCGAAACCGTTGCGAAAAAATCCCGGAAACAAATAAAATATATATTTTACCTAAAGAAAACTGAAAAATGTGGAGAAAATGAATACCCAACGTGACTATTTAAAATACTTAGTATTAATAGAATTTAAGTGAACATTGTTTACTTTATATTCTCCAGAAACAGAATAGGTGCGTGCTTCTTTTTCGTCGGAGTAGGCCATTTTTATAAGAGTTTACAAGAAGACCAGCAGCACCGCACGAACACGCGGAGATTTAAAGCTTTAAACCAAAACATAGGGTTAAGAACTGTTCCTCAGTGGACGAAATCTGACTCATAAATTAACTTACGACGAGGAAAAACGGAAATGAATATTAATGTTCCAAAGTTGTTGCCCAGACACGGTACTTTTAGGTTTTGCAACCCGATGGTTACACAATCCTAGTGGCAGTTTTCCCTGCACGCTCACGTACAGCCAGGTCTCCGCGGGTTACAACAACCGAAAGCAGGTTGCAGCAGATCGCTGGCAGGTCGCTGGCAGGACGNGGCAGGTCGCTGGCAGGTTGCTGGCAGGGCGCTGGCAGGTCACTGGCAGGTCGCTGGCAGGTCGCTGGCAGGTCGCTGGCAGGTCGCTGGCAGGCGCTGCTCCAGAGGACCAGGTGACCTGCCAGGCCCGCTCAACTCCAGCTCATAAATCTTTACGATGTCTCGTATCGCCCATAACACTTAATCATAGGCTTAATTCCAGAATCTCCAACTAAATTCATTACAGTTACGGCAGAAAATGAAATTGAACTCAGACTTCCCGAGAAATCCAGAAAAAATATTAGAACGATAGAGGCTAAGAATCGCGCCGACGAAATGGCTGAAAAGGTTAATCTTTTCAAGAAAAAGAAGATTGATGCTCCCCGACGCAACTTGTAAGATGTTATTGGATGATTTTATTTTAGTGAAGCATAAAGTTGGGAAAAAGTTGAGGTGAAATACATTGCATTACATTATTGAGTAAAGAGTATAGAACTGCCAATAACTTTACGAATTCATAACCACCATGATATAAATTTTTTCTTTTCCAAGCTAATGATCACAAAAATATCAATTCTTGAGTAATAAGCTCCGAAGACAAGAAATTAGTCACTCTTATTTTTCGAGGCCCAGTTACTACGTTCATCAATCGGTCGTCAAAATTATGGCCTGAAGTTAGGGTAAGTATTGAGCGAGCATCAGTCTTCATTCAGAGCTGGCAAGGTATATGTAGCTCCAGTACGTACGGGAATTCAAAGTAAAACTGGGGTTGGGAGAAATGCTGACCGATAGGGACCACCGCCGTGGTGTCCGGAATTGTTGACCGGAATATTTTTGCATCAAGGATGGAACTACTGCAAAACGTCACTGAAGGCTCCTCTCCAGCTGTTTTGAACGAACTCTTCGTAGGGAACTCCACGTAATGTATACCTGGAGCAGAGGGGCTCACAAACGGCCAACGTCAACTCCAGTTCATAAAACCACCCGTTTAAGCCGGGCAAAAGCACACGCACATTGGACTGTAGAGCACTGGAGAAGTGTTAGTTGGTCAGTTAAATCACGATTCTGTCTCTCTAACAAGGATGCCCGTCGTGTTCATCAAACACCTCCTGAAGCCTTCAACGAAGCTTGCATGCAAGGGGCGATACAAGGAGAAGGAATCTGTCGTGTTCTAGGGCTGTTTTAACTTCACAGATGTGGGTCCTCTAGTTGAGGTATCCGTCAAACTTAACTAGCATGGCTACAACGAGCATTTTAGATAAGTTTTGCCGTTTGCACAATATCTGAATGAAGAAAGGCCAGTTGCTTTGTCTTTCTTTCAGGATGATAACTGCCGGGTGCGTTGGGTAACAACTGTCATTAATTGGCACGACAGTCATTCAGAATATGTCAGGCATTTAGATTGGCCAGCCAAGTCCCCAAACATGAATCCGATTGAAAATTTGAGGAACCACTTCGAAACGACAAGTTAGACATCAAGAAGATCATCCTCGTACTAGGGCCGCACTATGAAATGAGTCCATGCAAGAGCGGTTCAAAATCGAGGGGTGTACATTATGATACTTATATATATATATTATAATTAGTGAATTTTAAGCTCCCCATCCACTTAAAATAAAACCCAAAACGATCAACAAGAAGAAGGACCCATTTAGTATGGACTGCAGAAAAGGTGGAATCTAAGCAGATGTGTATTCCCACACAAAATCCCCTTCACATATGCACAGCAAGTTAAGAACGAAGAGCAAGAAAATATGAGGACTCATCGGTGAAGAAGACATGAAAATGGAATGAGGCAAAGTGGGCACGAAAGATGAAAGTCCCGAAGGATTAGCTAAAGCTGAGATAACCTAACAATTTCCCCTTGGGAGGTTAGTCCCCATAGCATAAGATAAACAAACCTGACTAACCTAACCCTATTGCTTCTGGCCTATCCTTTAGAAAAATGTCTATAAAGCATTGTCACCTTACTTGCATGTTGATTGCATAGTATATCTTCGTATTCCCACACCAACTGCAAAACATATCTCCGTAACCCCACAGCAACTGCAAAACATATCTTCGTAACTCCACAACAACTGCAGAACATATCTCCGTAACTCCACAACAACTGCAGAACATATCTTCGTAACTCCACAGCAACTGCAGAACATATCTTCGTAACTCCACAGCAACTGCACAACATATCTTCGTAACTCCACAGCAACTGCACAACATATCTTCGTAACTCCACAGCAACTGCACAACATATCTTCGTAACTCCACAGCAACTGCAGAACATATCTTCGTAACTCCACAGCAACTGCAGAACATATCTTCGTAACTCCACAGCAACTGCACAACATATCTTCGTAACTCCACAGCAACTGCACAACATATCTTCGTAACTCCACAGCAACTGCACAACATATCTTCGTAACTCCACAGCAACTGCACAGCATATCTTCGTAACTCCACAGCAACTGCAGAACGTATCTTCGTAACTCCACAACAACTGCAGAGCATATCTTCGTAACTCCACAGCAACTGCACAACATATCTTCATAACTCCACAACAACTGCAGAATATATCTTCGTAACTCCACGACAACTGCAGAAGATATTTCCTTAATCACACTCCCACTTCAACATCCCCTCAAGCGCTGGTAAACTGCTGAACTCGAGCGTTCTTTGAGTCACCCAAAGTGCGCCGCGCATATCGAGCGTGTGCTAGAGAAAGACAAGAACAATATTTGCGTGATCGACAGTGCAATTATATTTCTATATCATATTTATTCATTGGCTGTCACTTAGTCGAAGGAGGAAGGGTAATTCTCGGACGTGCTATCATGCAGTCTGCTGAGGTGAAGGATTCAAGAAGGATTACTTGAAAAATCAATGACGATTCCTACTACGAGATTTAGTTTAATGGACGACTCAGTTTTTAGGTTTATGAATAATTGCTGCTGGTTTTCCATGCAACTCTGTAGACTAATGCGAGCGGGTTAAAAATGTTACGCCGCTTAGTTTCACGCAAAATCCAACACTGGTTTAAATAATTCTTCCAAGTAGCAGTGGTGGTAAAGACTACAGCGCTTCAGTGACTCGGGCTTCATCGCACCGAAAGAGAAGGGATAATTTAGTATGGACTGTAGAAAACAGGGAATTTATACTCAAGGAGTGTTCCTACATAGGATCCCCTGCGCATAGAAAAGGGAAGTTGTGAATGAAGAAGAACAAACAAAGTAGTGATAGCAAACAAGGTGTGAAAACTTGTGGAAATGAAGTGGGCACGAGAGATAGATGTCTCAAAATTACTCTACAACTGAAGTAATACATAACAGCGACCACCTAAGGTCGCCAGTCCTCATAGCCTGCGATAGACAAACCTTACCCTTTTGTTATACAAGCCCACTGAGGGGACCTGTAACGTTAATGAAACCTGGCTGAGCAAACACAGATACAGAAAACATTATGAACGTTTCACTGAAGCACGACTTCGTTTGTGCAATTATTGGACCGAGCACTCAATATCCGCCGCAAACGAACATGCTTCAGCAAAGTTGGTTTACGCTGGGACATACACAGACTTTTTCTTACCTCAGCGTTAGTGCTATGAGGTATTCAATAGAATTTCTCAGCTATTATGCAACGAAATATGATAAAGAGATCACAAATCATAGTTCTCGTTATTATTTAGTATTTAACTAATCGCCTCGGGATGTGCGTGCTATAGATCCGTATATTTTCAGCTTGAAACCACACTCGTATTCCGACAAACATTACGGCAGCTTGAATCTATATGCCAATATAAGAGTCGAAAAACATCATGCCACCTCCAACCGGCATAGAAAATACGCTCTTTAACTTGATTTTGAATAAGGAAACATTTAGCAGTACTCGATACTAGCCTGCCGCAAATAAAGTTCCTTCAAAGTGATGCGTTATTGTTCTTCAACCTCCATAGCACACGCACTAGAGACCTCTGACCTTCGGGTGTATGCATGCTCTAATCCTGATTAGATTCAGGAGCGATGGTCAGGTTGGCAGTGATAATTCGGCGCTGACCAACTCTAACTCACGCTCATTAGGCGCACCTCATGCCGACGTCGCCTGATGGGTGGCCCCACACACCTCACCTGCATTAGGAGTGCACACCTCACATCACTTCTCAGGTGGCGGTGACGGTGCGTCAAATTCACGGGGATGACAATTCATGGTGATGATAATTCATGGTGATGACAATTCATGGTGATGACAATTCATGGTGATGACAATTCATTGTGATGACAATTCATGGTGATAATTCACGGTGATAACACTTGTGTACGCACTAAGGGTGGCGAGTTCAAGCTATCGAGTTTTGCGTGTCTTAATTTTGAGAAATTTTATCTATAAATAACTGAAGATTGTTTCTGTAAATTTCCATTTTTCTCACTCAAGTAGGCGCAATGAAATTTAGGCTGGTGGGGTTTCATAACTTTACACGAGATGCAAAATATATGCAAGCCTCAACTTAGGCCTCGTGATAGGATAACGACTCGAAACAAACGAAAGTAGATCGCGACCAGCCACTATTCAAAGGAGAAAACTCGAGTTCTATCAATTTTTAAACCAAATTTCTTCCGAATAGCAATTCAAAATTGACACCCGAGTAAGATTACATAACCTGACTCATAAGCTCATTGCCGATGGATTATTATGAGAATGAAATCGTTTAGGGATTTTATAAGGCCAGTAACTTTACGGTCATATCGATTTCCTGTCGTAGAAGAAAAACAGGTAATTCTTCAACCGCTTCAAAGTTCAAACTATTACTGGAAAACCATGTTTTATGTGTTTAAAATAACGGTAATGCGGTGTAAAATACGATAATGATGTTATACGTAAATAATGCGGTAAATGATGTTATTCTGTTTTATGTTATGCTTAACAAATGATATTTTGCTGTGCATGATGGTATATGTTTAAAACGCTAACGAAAGGCTTCCATTACGAGCACAGAACGGATATTGGTAATTTTAAATGTTAAGGTCAGTCGCAACTGGGGGCTGTTAGGAACAAAATGTAACGACGCGTTTGGACCTTCTAGAATTTTACCCTTGGCCAATAATTACCGGCCTAGAAAGAAGAGCATCGGTCATCTTCATGGATTAGATTATTGGTTAATTTAAAGTTCCCTACCCGCACGAAGTGTGATCCAAAAACAGCGAAAAGAAACAGCGTTGCATTCAGTATGGACTTCAGAAAACGTGAAATATATGCACAAGTGTGTTCATACACAAGATTCCCTGTACATAAGCACAGCAATTTACGAAGGAAGAGGAAGAAATATAAAAAATAATTAGAGAAGAAGGCATGAAAATGGAAGGAAAGATTGCGGGCACGAAAGATAGAAGTCTCGAAAGCCTTGGTACAGATGAGGTAACCTAACAGTGCCTCCCTGGGGACGTCGGTCCCCATCGCGTAGGATAGACAAACTTAACTAACCTGACCCTATTGGGTATGACCTATCTCTGAGGGGTCTACCATCTTCCTACCAGTGACTAACAGTTAATCTTAATTTAGAATGAAACCTATTTTGGAAAGTTATGGTCTGTGTATGGTGGAATTACGCCGGCAATATTCACTGAAAAATTTTAGGCCCCAATGGGCCTCTAATTATGGACTTTGGCTCTCAGCAGCTAGGCCGTGTGCAGGAAATTTTTTAGAGACAACGCCCTGCACTCGTCAACGAAAGAACCGCGTGTCGTATGACCTCTTCCATCACGAGTCTTATAAGAAAAAAATATCGTCCTGGGATGGGCTTGTTCTACAGTGGACCCGTCACCTTATTTAACAGACCTGGCAAAAATTCAGTTCCGTATTCTCAGCTTGCTTCAAAATTCTCAGAACAATATGGAACGTTTTTTGAAGAAGACGACGTAAAAGTCTTCATGAACAACTTTTCGACTATGAAATCGGCTGATGTTTACATCAGAGGAATCGAAGAAGTTCCTGTTCATTGGTATAGAGCAGATGCGAGATATTCGCAAATCCATGGTTAAAATTATATAATTGTTTACTAATTTATTAGTGAATTCAACTTCATTCCCTAATATCAGACTACAGTTTCGACAATGCAAAATTTCCATGCGAAAATTTTCTTTTTTAAATAATAATATAGAAACAAAATTAAATTCAGGAATATAACCTCTATTTCTTATAGAATTTTCCCATATCTTCCGGGAGGATGAAATTCAGTACGTTGATATAGATAATAGAGGGTAGGCGGCGCACGTGGAGGCAGAAGCAAGACGATACACATTTACCTTATTTATTGCACGTACCCACTCTTCAAGCAGAGCTTCTCCTTGCTTCCCTTTTCAGTTGAAGTTAATTCTAAATGCGTCAAAAATTAGAAATACCTAAATACGCCGGGCTTAATTCGATGTTAAACTTTATTACTAGCACGCACAATCATTCAAGCTCGTGATAAATTTCTCATGTACAAGGTGAGCCCAAAAGTTCGGTTCATTCTTAAAGGAAATTTAAAATCTAAAAAATTCGAAATTTTTCGTCCACTTTAACAATCGAGTAATAGAGAAGTGGCGAGCAGGAGTCTCGTACGAATTGGGACAGAGGACCGCACCGAGCTGCAGTATCCATACTACGGCTCAAGCCTGCAGTCGTCGATCGAAGTCTGATTTATTACTGAAGTGGTGCTTATTGCGGTCCCGGTAGACGAGTCGGCAGTGCCAGATTGAAAGGTACGCGCAAGTGGACACTTTGTTTTCATCCTATAAGAATGAAAATATTAAAACAGACTCGAGTGATCGTTTTTCCTCTATTTCAAGTTTTCATTTATATTCACAGAAACAGGGAGTATCTTTCATTGATAGAGCGAACGTGAGGGAGACGTGCGGTGGCTTGAAGCAGCAGCTGCATGCAATCAAATCACGGGGTATCGCTGAAAAATGAAATCCCCGTCTGATCATTCACTGTGCATTGATTAATGTGTAATTCATTTTCAGTGCGTAAAACGAACATAATTTGAGTATTTATTCGTTACTCAGCTGTACAATATTTAATTGTGCGATACGTAATAGATACTTACAATAATCATTGCGTGGGGACACTTTTTAGGACACCAAGTATATTACCCGAACTATTTAAAAAAAATTAGCTGTTAATTAAGAACCCAAGTGAAAATGTAATCACAAGTACACAGTAAAGTTTATGTTCGAGTGATGTGGTTCACTATTCGTGTTACAACGATATTTATGTAACACTATAACGATATGTATGTTATATTTTGAGCTTTAGTGATATGCATGCATCTAGCTTTAAATTTTGTTTTAAATAAAACCCGGACGTAAATGCACAGGAGTGAATTAGCTGACACTGAAAAAAGCGTTGAAATTGGTCTTCTTCGAAGCTCCAGAGAGCGGATCAAAGGGTTGACTGCTCGTTCCTTCTCTTGAGAACTGAGAACATAATCAGAGGTTTGTTTGAACACGTAGCGGTGGCGACCTTAGAAATTTATTCATAAATGGGGAAAACAACTTCATAGGAAAGGTCTTCTGGGGAGAGAAACATCCCTCCAAACAAAGTTGACTCATGATTTACCAATTTTAGTTACCCGTATGGAAATTATTTGGAAGCTGAAGCTATCGCAATATGATTAAAAAAGCAGGGCAAGCCGCATTAATGATTAAAATGTATTTGGATAATACCTAACTTCAAGCGTTTAAGCAACTCGCCATCTTCAGTGTAAGGAGAAAATCGTTGAAAATACAAAATCGAAGCTAATTTAGTACATAAGACTTAAAATCACGCGAGAGAAATTACAAAACACCGTCATGCAACTGGTGAAACAAAATAAAAGTACAAAACACTTAGTACACAAGACTTAGTACACAAGACTTAGTACACAAGACTTAGTACACAAGACTTAGTACATAAGACTTAGTACATAAGACTTAAAATCACGCAAGAGAAATTACAAAACACGGTCATGCAACTGGTTAAACAAAATATAGGCAAAGAAAAATGAAGGTGCGTACAAACTGAAAGGAAGATGCTAAAAGGCGCCGAACTGAAATTATTTGTTTACTATTGCCAGGAGGTACGAGCTGAAGCTAGTATTTAAAACACGCTAAGCTTGAAAATATTTAAAGATTCCAAAATTCGTATATCTGTAGAGAATTTTGCTTTAGATAGGATAGAAGATTAATTAGCTAAATCCGGGCTATTACACTTATCAAAATACTAACGAGCGGCAAATCAATTTTCTATCCAATCGAAAGAAAAATGGTCCATAGATATACGAATTTTGGAATGTTTTAACATTTGAAGCAGGAAACAGCCTCAGCTTATTCCTCCTGGCAATATTAAACAGATAATCTCTATTCAGTTCCATTAAGCATCTTAAGTTCTATTTTGTACGCACGTTTACTTTTGCCTTTATTTTGTCGTTTTAGCAGTTGCATGCCAGCGTGTTTTATTACGTCGGTAATTTATATCAGAAGAACTAAATTAGTTTCAATTGATTATTTCCAGAGATTTATTATTTTCGCTGAAGATGGCCGCTAGCCGAAACCCTGTAAGTTACTAAGCTTTATCGAAATACATTTTAATGAATAATGTGGCTCATCTCGCTCATTTATTCATATAGTTACCGGTAACTTCACTTTGCTCGAATGCTGAATACGACAGCATTTATCCCTCTAGAAAGTAGCAGACATCGCTTAGAAACTACAAAAATGATCAAGTGAAAGAAACTAGTACTGTTATTCGATTCAGAAAATGAACATTGTAAAATTTACGCGCCAAAATCATTTACTCTTTATATTATCAGTTCTCATTATCCATTCGAAAAATATAACCCTGCAAGAGTTCCGAAGTATGATTCGTGGAGGAGCCAAAATCTCAGCAGGTCTAACGGGGCAACTCACGTGGGCAACACGCACAAAGAATTCATCAACAGGCACCCATCCGCTTCTCAAAAAACGAATTCCTGCAAAGGGCATTTTTTCAACCCCGAAATAGGCTTCCAAAGATTCCCACTAAAAGCATTAGTGGTAAACTTGGCCCATGACCCGATATTTACGAGCAAAATGCACCCACGCTTAAACAGTCGCCCGACAAATTACTGCTAATGGCCCTCCTCTGCTGTGCGTCGGTCTGAGGCCAACCTTCACAGACGAGAAGACGCTCAACAGTTGGCAGCAATGAGGCGCAATGGTGTGAGGCGCAATGGTGCGAGGCGCAGTGGTGTGAGGCGCAATGGTGGGATTGGTAACGTTAAACCGGTAAAATTTAAATTTTTAGTGGCATTTCAAATGAATAAAAATGATAAAAATTCTCAAGCTAAGGTTTTCTAGCAAAACCAGTCACCAATTGTTGACTATCTAGTGTTGACCAAATGATACTCTATCTAGGTAGCAATTTTAGCACTTATCTTTTGAGTACGCAGTTCCCACACTGAATACGTATTTAAAGCCAAAATTATACATTTTGGAATTGATATTCATAGTACACATTGATTAAGACATGAATTTATGAACGAAAATGAATAAAAACGAATATTCTTGGCAGCTGACCCCTCACAGAGCCAGTCTGTATGCCAATTATGGCATAAAAATAGGTGCGCCGGTGCAAGAAAACAGGAAGCATAAACGTATACACTCACACGATGTATGTTTAATGAACCACACGATGTTCGTATCATAAGCAGCTACATGTAATAGAGGAAAAAACGAGTGTACAAAACTGACGACGCGTTTGATATGGAGGGAATATTGACGCACACTGGAAAAAGCTCATCAAAGCTGCTGAATGCCACCCATGTACGCTCATATCACTGAAAAAAGTTTTTTACTCATTTGTTTAGAGGAGTGAAACTAAGGAGAAACTTCATCAATGTTTTCGCGTCGTGCAGCAGAAAACATGAAAAGAAAACATTGAATTTGAGTCATGGTTATTGGAAGAGGCTGCTCAGAAAGGCCGAGTTGCATTGTTGATGATATCAGAAAAGACACGCAAACACGTCCGGCAACACGATAGAATTTCCCACCACAGCGCACGGAAATCCTCGAAGAAATATCCCTTGCATGGACGCTCTGAACCCAAAATTAATTTCCGTTAGCGCTCGCTTTGCCTCTCAGAATATGGGCAATTGTAGTAGAAAATGTACCTTAGCAAATCCTGTAAGATGTAGCAGAAGAAATCCACTAAGCTCGCTGGGTGACTGCTATTACTCGTGTAAATATAGAGAGTAATGATCACTTCCTAGCGAGGAGAAAATTGCTCTCTACAGCATCGGAGGGGCGGCCAGAAGGCAGCGGGCGAGCCTTATCTTGACGCTGAGGAGGCTGTTCTTTACACTTCAGATGGCTGCAGGTCAGGAAACAATAGCATTTTCTTAGGGAGCTCGAGGACCGCTCGCGTGCATAACTCATTACAATATGGCAGGCCCAGCGACCATTGTTCTGCAGAACATTCTGCTGCAATATCGCTTCGTGGAGGTTACCGCCATACCAGCGCGGGTCAAAGCTGGGAGCATGCGCGTCTGAGTCAAAGGAACATTTTTTATGCAACACTCGTAATACCGCAGCTGTAAAAAATTGCCCCGAAATTACCTACTATGAACCTCGTGAGTATTTTATAAATCGTTTAATGCGAGGAAATTGACAAAAGCGTTTCGTTGAGATCATGAAGCTCCCAGAGCTGGTCAAATAACGAAAGAGAGGTGAGGTATTCATCCGAACAGATGGGCTGGAGTTTCTTCAAGTCCAACTGAAGAACTCGTTCCCTGTTGCGAGACCACTAAGGCTCCTGTTGAAGAATTCGTGAGAATTTTCACCGAGTTCCTAATGTCAAACAAATGGCCTCATAAATTCGATCAATGAATCAGCCGCTCACAACAAGCCGAAGCTGAAAGAAAGAAGCTGAAAAAGAAAGTATGGACAGTCGTACGACGTCAGCTAATTTTTTAACCCGTCGGATAACACACATGACATTGAGAACAGAGCGTTAATAGAAACTAAAATGCATTCTAATTAGTTAATAATGCACTCTGAACGTTCGAAAATACTGATACGCCAGAGCAAAATTTTACTGATGAATTTTAATTACTTCAAGTTTAAAATTTCACAACCGTGTAACATTTTCAGTCGTACAACCTAGCAGTCGAACGCAACAATCATTTAAGGAAAGAGAGTAATTAATTTTCAGAAGAGACCCGAGCAACAAAGGACGTTGCTGTCCACATTCACAATCGAGGAACCGGTTTCTAATATTGGCCGCCGTGCCTTCCATAGAAGGTCTTGATGCGAGTCGCAGAAACATCGTTCTGAGAAAGACGAGCTGGGAAAGATACATTCCCAGGGCAGGGGCAGATCTCAATAGACGCCTGACTTATAAGCTTACTGATCTGATGAATTAGGTTAGGTGGCAAGCTGACGGTCAGCCTCGTAGAGGCACAGGAGGCGCGTGGGACGATGTTGAGCCGGACGGCTTCATTTGTTCAAGACATCAGCGACCATTGTAGACCCGGCCGTAACTTACGCCGCATGATCCGGGCCCTGATCAGTGAAAGTGGCATGCCTAATTAGCCATTCATAATGAACCATTTCCATTGGTTAAAGGCCGGCTGCTCTCGTGCGACTGGAACGGTCTCTATTGAGTTTCGGGAGGCGAGCGATGAAACAGTTCCCAGGCGAATGAGATTCGGTAAAAGTGTCACCGTGTACTTGACAATGGAGGTTTTGAATCTAAAATTGCCACCATTGATTTCACCAACATCATATAATACAGGAGGAATACAACCAGAATATTTAGCTTAATAAAATTATACATTGAATCTGTATTTTCTTAAAGTTTTTAATGAAACGTTCGACATCGAACGTTATCATTCATTTCACGCAGAGGCACCAACACCTGGTAGCACGTCAAAACGCTGCGTCCCAGTTTAATTTTTTCTTGGAGCATCCATGAATATCAAGAATTTTTGCCCTAAAATTTTTATCAATTATTTTGTTGGTTAATCGATGGAGTGGCGAAGAAATTGAGACTGCGGCGCAGACATGACTGCATCAGACGTTACTAAAACGACAAAATCGAAAGATAAAATAACCATCTGTTCGGTCATTCTTCGACTGCAAGCTGGACTTCAATGAGTTTATGTTACTGACCCATCGTTCTTAGTGTGAATAATCCCAAGGGATTTTTTATCGCCTAAGCAACTATTTTGAAATTATGAAAACTTACTTTCCTCGTCTAGGATGTACTGTGAATTCTATTTCACTGCTTTACTTCTCCATACAACATGTATTAGCTTAGCATAAATATTTCAAGACACTTTTCAAACTTCTCAATATTGGTTGTTTTCTACACTTATTACACCAGAACGCTAGAGATTTCAAGTAGGAAATAAATGCTAAAAGAGTTTTCTCCCGGTTGATGCAACAAGTGTTCAAGATTTAACACGTATATGACTCAATAGACATGAGACGTATTTTAAATATAATTCAAACATTTTTAACTGAATGAATATTCCAGTATAATTGCAATGAACTTGCCTAACGATTTAGGTTATTATACTGAATAAATTAATTTATATCGTGAGATAATCAACCTCATCCCAATTTCCTTCGTTTTTTTATACATATCATAAATTTGACGTGCATGCGAGTAATAGTTAAAGTGTTAAGAGTTTAATTCCAATTTTGAAGAAGAGTGGAGAAAACTGTTCGGCGGAGTACATAACAACAAAGCCGGAGAGTCGTCCCTCACATCCGAACTCGTGTGGTCATAATGTAACTACGCTTGAACTACGAACCTGCATCACTTACCGGTTTTATTCATCAGTCACACGGGATCGAGCCCCAGGATGCACGAATCAATCTATCAGACGACACGCGGGGGCGGCACCCGCTCTGTCCCCAGGGCGAATCATAGACAAGCATAGGAGAAGGGACACAGCGAAAAATAGACAAGCATAGGAGAAGGGACACAGCAAACATAGACATGCACAGGAGAAGGGACACAGCGAAACATAGACAAGCATAGGAGAAGGGACACAGCGAAACAAAGACATGCACAGGAGAAGGGACACAGCGAAACATAGACAATCACAGGAAAAGGGAAACGGGGGAACATAAACATATACAGAAGAAAGAGCATAGGCAATAGAAAATTATAAAAAGTAAATACCATTTCTCTTGCTTCTTGTTAGCCACATTCATGTAATATCTTAAAAACCGTATTTTACCAAACAATTTCAAATAATTACAGAATAATTTTTGGAAATGCTGATATACTTGCATGGACGAAAGCCTGATTTTCTACAACTTCATGTTGTTTCGGTGCAGACAACGTCACATCAAATTGAGCAACACTTCCGGGGCATCACTCGTGTCCGAGTGATGTTTTGGAGTAAACTGAGCCCAATTTGGTCTCAAATAAGATGATAGAAGAATGTTGCCAGTTCTGTCGGAATGCATGCCTGAGAAAGTCAAAGCTCCAATCGCGAAAAAAGAGAGAGTCGTAGAATTATTGATTAGATTAGAAAATCCAATTACATGCGATTAACTTTCCGAGTTGATGAAAAGGGCATTTATTAGCAGCAAATTGAGCCCAATTTAGAAATACAACATTTAAGGTAGAAGGAGGCATGAAAAACATTGATGCCAGTCACCCAGCCCGATGCTAAGTCACGTGAGGGCGGAAAAGTGGAAAAAACAGGTACAGCAAGGTCAACTTTACTTTAACACCTCGTTAAACGAGCTCGTGATTCGTGCAAGGGTGTCAAGATTCAAAATTAGCAGGGATCTTCTACGGAACATCCTGAGGAGAGCGGCTCCCTAAAACAAGAGCAGCAAATTATATCAGAATGATTCTTTCTTCAATTAGTTGGAAGAAAATTACCCACCGACGTTCAAGGACGTTCGTGAGGGTGACCCAGATTGGTGAAAAATAAAACTTCTGAAGATCCTTTTCAAAATGAATTTAGAATGCACTGACATTTAGGTTCTGGAAGAAATAGGTTATCTTCAGCTAAGACTTGAGGCATATACACCCTTATACGTTTCCCAGCCTGCTCATATAAGAACAGATCATAGGTTAGATTAAGATCAAGGCGAATATCTAAAGTACGAGTTTCCAAAGAAAGTCAGCGTGGCTGAAGGAATTCATTGAACTGACGTGCCATCTCTCTTGAGCTTCTCACAATTTATGGACAACTACAGTCAAATTCTCTCCACGCGCCCCACAAGCAGACAGTCAATGAAGGCGTTACAGTCAATAAAGACGTTACAATCCTTATGGATCGAAGGCAGAGTAGCCCTTTATGGTAGCCATTCAGGTTGGTGGTAGTTTGCCGAGCTTTCTCGACTTATACGGGAGCTCCCTTTCAACGAGCTGAAATAAAGTGAGATGGAAAGTTTCTCTTTGGTATTGGCTGGTCAGTTATTCCTCGCAAAAAGCGCTCGCAAATTCGTCAATTGAATGGAAAAGAACATTTCTACATTTACACAAGGGCATGTAAGCTTCGCTAGGTTAACGTCATTCATGAACAGCTCGATAAAAAAGCGTAGGCTCGTATTGAAAACAATGGTCAGTCGAATTTGATCTCGATATTTTGAATATTCAAGAATAGGAAAAAATCGATAAACTTTTATGGATGGAAAATGCCCCGGAATTCTGACGCAAAAAAAATATAGGCATTGACTTTAATGCTCCGTACTGGAGCACGATACCGTTTGATACATTCTACGTCTTATGAAATCTAGACGAAAAATTCCCAAGATCATAGATCATAAGCATCAGAAACGCACTGGAGCAATGTAAGGATCTATAATACGTCAGGTTATTTAGTAAATTCGAGAGAAATAATATTAAAATCGAGTAGTGTAGCTACATGTGTGAATAAAAAACTTCCAGGTGCTCAGATATTTTTCAGAACTCGACGCAATGATCGAGAGCCCTGACACTAAGCCTAATTCTTGACGCAAATGTGCTAAAGCCACTGTCGACTGCATAATTAGTATAGTATTTTATAATTATAATGTATCGTATCGAGGAAACCATCTCCATGAACTCATTTTTAGCGAGTTAAATTTAGGAAGCATATGCCTCATTCAAGAGTAAAACAAATTATGCAACACCAGGTAGGTGTGAAAACCTCTGAACTATAAAAATGTATCAGAATGTTTAAAATAATTTAAATAATCACAAAAATATTTGAACACTAAAAAGATCAGTAGGAGCTTCGGATATATGATGAATTATAAGGAAAATTTCATTGACAGAGTTCATAGATACCAAACCCAAAATTTAAGAGAATTAATCACTGTTCTATTCTATCAAAGTTCGATCATCCCGACGGTGAAGCTACCACGCTCAACCTAACGCTCATTCTCAGTCATTCTCAGTTTCAGCTTGAAAATTTGATCGATTTACCCGGGAGATTCTACTGAAGAGATAAGTTTTAAAAAATGAACGGCGAAAGGGCGGCCAACCAAGCCTGGCCCACGGCGGGCACCACTGCTATCGCGGCATCTGCTAATCTGAAGCGCAGACAATTGGCATCGGTTGATTGGAGAAGAACAGCTCCAGCAACTCACCCGGTGCCCCCAGGGCTCGATAACTCGCTTTCAGATATGCAAGTCGAGTGGCTTCATCACAAAAGTCAAGGATGAGAAGTGCCGAGGAATAAGAGCGTGTTTGTCCGGACTCAAGATGGCGCGTTGCAAGTCCATGACATCCTTATCAACGGACAAGAATCCCAGACAATCTTGGAAGAAGTTAGACTTGTTAACCGTCTGCCAGCATCAAACGATGCTTTGATGCTGATCTCAAGAGATTAAACACTCCTTGGTACTGCAACAAGGGGCTTCGATGGTATAAACACATCCTCGTAAAACGAGGTAAAAGGTTTATCTCGATACCAAAACAAGCCATTTGAATGTATGTAGATAATAGCCGAAAGGAGTAAATTCGATCTCAAAGGATGATCATAGTTTTGAGGTGAAACTGGCTACAGCGACATATTGCTCGGTGTCATGAAATATTACTCAGCAGGGAAAAGTTTCACACATTCATTGACCTTGGTTGCCGGTTATGTTTATTGAAATTAATTTCATTGATCGTGTTCGAGTCGAGCAATCCAAGCCACGGAAGTCGCTTTACGACTTGGCCACCAGAATCAAGTATCAATATTCTCTAACATTCATCAAAAGGAAATAAGCTTTTCAAGTCATATATCTGTATCGATTTTGAGTCGAAAGTGCACGTCAACATTCATTTCGAATTGAGAAATCCATCCCCGCTGGTACTGTCCTCTCTTCCTAGTTTTGGTGAGCATTATATTCTATAATGAACATATTGTGATAGTAATATGTATTTTAACGAGGGCGGTAATACAATTCCTTTGCATAATCATAATGAACATATCGGCTCGTGGGCTACGATGAGCAGGTATTTAGCATTTCAATCTTCATGTTTCAATTAACTTCAATCTCATTCAGCAAATTGAGAGCTGAAATGGCATTTAATTAAAAGCAGTACTCATTCTTTAATCGTATTAAGAATGAAAGCAAATAGAGTACGATTACATTTCCACAGGTATAATACTCCTTGTGAAATAATGAAAAAATTAATGAAACTAATTTTTCGCTTAACTGTACAGGCAGCTGCCGTAGTTTTCTGCCCAGTTTGGAATAGAGTTCTACCCGAATTTCTCTAACGTTATGAAAAGTCGTCCAATCAGTTGAAAACAATGATTTCTAAAAAACACATGTGCATGTATGTATATTGCTACTTAATGGAAATAATTAAGTTCCTGCACACAATACTCTCTTCTTTACTATTCGCTTCTGGTTACACAGATGCTTACCGTTAATGAAATAATGAGCTTCTCGTCGCATCACAAAGCGCTTTTGAAATTTTTCTGGTTAGAATGACAAAATTTTAGCAGAACATCGCCTAGAAATGGTCTTCGAGCGACGCAGTTGTTAAAAAATCCCGCAAAGCAGTTAAAACCTATGAAGGATATTTGTTTATTTCATGGAAAAATATCGAGTGCAAATAATGAGATGCAGTTTGAGCAGAAGTCGTTCTTCATAACCTAGACGATGAGGGAGTGCATGCAAAATACGAGTAGCGCGATACAAATTCAAATGCTGATGCGGAAATACAGCTCGTGCATTAACGCGGCAGACGAACAATTCAAACGTCGGGGAACTTGACAGGAAGCAGAGATTTTCGAACCAATGATTCTGAGGAAGTCGGAAATTACGATTAAGAAAAGTAGACGCTTCATTAAAGGTTTCCTCAATAAAAATGTTGTGTTATAGTCAATGGAGGTTATTGCTGATGGAATGCAAGTTATAAAAAGTTAATAGTGCGAAACTTATCAATGGATAGATATCGAAATAGACATTTTTCGTAGTACCGAAATTATGACAGCGAAAGATATCACTTTCCCATCTATAAAAAATGCTTTTTAAATTTGTCGTTCGATCTGTGTGATTGTACTTACGGAAAAAGTTTGAGCAATTCCGCTTGAACGAAATGAACAATTTGAATGTTTAAGTGGACCACAGAAAGCTACGCATAACACCTCATTAAAGAGATGTTGCGTGCTCTCTAAGTAGTCCTGTGATGGAATTAGGCCGTCTATACTAGTCACCGGACCCCTCCCCTTGAGCTCACGCTCCCATGAGCTGCAATTCCAATCGCTAATATTCATCACACAATGTCAATGTAAATATGTAATGAATTAGTGGCACAGGCCACAGTTCCATGGAAAATTTTCTAAGAAATGTCTTATAAAAAAACTTTCCGGTGCTCTCTACACCAAACACGCTGCCCAGCGTAGCAGAGAACTCATAGGGTGATAAATCTCGCTGATTATAAAACATCTAAAAAATAGATATCAAGAATCTTTATCAATTTCACATAGAAATGACACTATATATCTGTTTACTAAAATAGAATACTTGCTTTGAAGGATCGGCTACCGCTCGTCATCATCCTTCAAAACGTCAGTATTCAAAACCGTTTAAAATGCAATTACGGTCTTTATATATATTTATGTTGCAGTGATGTAACAGCATTACACCCGATGTAAAAAAGTATATTTAAAGAGAGCAACACTCAAAAGCTGCTGAATCGAACGTCACCAATATCAAAATACAAAAAACAAAGCTGGTGATGACAAAACTTTCCGATGATTTTCAGGTAATAAATTAATTGAATCGATTAATAGTAAAACATCGATAAATCTATCATGTTTTCGAAGTGGTTCTTTCGTGATGTTATCATTTGACGGATGTCTGCAGCGGGGCCTGAAAGTCCCTCGCTGGGCGGGGCGACAGGCGCCGAGAAAAAAAATACGCGGCACGTCTGTCGCAGAAACATTGTTAAAGTGAAAAATTACAATTTGAATTACACTGAAAATAGAAGACAGAAAGAATTTTGCATATCCTGTTTTAATTTAGCAAGAATAGGTATTATTTGCCCCTAAAGCTGCATTAATTACGAGTCATGCTTTCACTGAGTGAGATTTTTTCCTAGTTAAATTCAGTCAATTAGTAATGTTATAAGCAATTCAACTATGCAAACAGCCATTTCTCTCCAACTGACTATAATGGAGGGTACTAATCATGAACATCATCAAACGGTTTCATTCTCAAAACACCGTTTTTTCAATTTGGTACTCTTGAAGAGTTTTCAAAATCTCAAAATCAAACTTTTACCCTGCTTTGAATTTTTAGCGCGTTAATTGTTAGGTTCTTCTTTTTTTTCGACGGTCAAAGTAAAATGTCGCAAGTGTAACTGGTCGCAAGTGTAACTGGTCGCAAGTGTAACTGGTCGCAAGTGTA
>VOMN01136829.1:0-17937 GCA_014899125.1 Orchestia grillus | reverse complement strand
CTGGTAGCAAGTGTAACTGGTAGCAAGTGTAACTGGTAGCAAGTGTAACTGGTCGCACGATTTCACCGCACCATGTTTCATAAATCACCAGAAGTATTTGTTCAGCGTTTTTTATTCGACTTCCTTCAAGCACTTTCCATTTTTGTAAAATATCCCCCATGCAGTCGGCTGATGCAGCACTTCACTGTGAGATGCCGCGCTGTCGTAAATACGACAGGGTACAACTCGGAGTCCAAGAAGTAATCTCGTCAAGTCAATTATGCGGATAATCTAGAGTATAGACAGACTCTCTTATCTAAAGAGGAGAGGTAAGAGCTATCGAGGTGTGCGACTCTCTCAAGTGATACGATGTCTACTGTTTTCTAGACTCACTTGCAATGAACTGAATGCAGTGCTTCGATGCAGACTACGGAGGGATGCCGAGTTACTAAATTCTTATAAAAGTTGTAGTTTTGTGACCAAGTTAGACTAATTCACTGCCTTGAACAAACGCAACTTGTAGCCAACATACCCTTGTTAAGAGGAGCAGCCTAATGAAAAGTCGATTCTTATTTTGGATTAATTATGCACACACTGATTTCATAACCCATTCTATCATCAAGATTACATGAGAGCGCTCTACGCATACTCAATCGACATTTTACTGTACACTTGTGTACGACAGACGGGAGTTAGTTTATAGCTTTGATTACACTTGCGCCAGCAAAATTAAATCCTGTCCTCCCAACTAGATGAACAGTTCAACTAGGTGATGGCAATTCTGAATACCTACGCGTACTATAACAACAAATATCTGTTGAAATACTAGCGTCGACCCATTTCGTGCTCTTATCTTTTATTGATCACAGCAATTAGCAAAACACGATAGCGATGGAGCGAAATATAGAAGGATCAAATCAAAATTAAATACTTTGTCTGTTCGCAACAAATTTTGCATAAACGTACAGAGTTGTAATCAACACATTAAGTGTTCTAAGTATTCATCAGTAAGGAAACGCAGGAATGTCAAGAGAATTTAAGATAATTATTTTTTCATTGGCGATTGCGTAAGGTAATACTACAGCGTAGGCCACAAAAAGTTTCTTTTATTCGAATACTTATAATTCCGTAACTAATGGCCGTAGAAACTTCTGTATAATCTCATTTTCCCTGCCATTTAATGGACTTTTACCAGGTCAAACCATTCTACATTGATAGGAATAGTTCACGAACAGATGTACGATACGGGAGAGTTATTTTACCATTGCGCAAGGGCAATTTTCAAGACACAATCTGCTTTTTCAATTAATAAAAGTAGTAAATGCGTAGTATATAAAGGAAAATAATTGACTTTTCAAATCAAAATTTAGCTCAGAGTAGGTTTGTTTACACTTCTCCATTGAAAATGATTTTGAAATAGTTGAACGACTCTTGTGTCATTCTTGATATCGTTTAGAGTTGTGACTAAGCATATGCGCTCTTCTTTTTGCAATTGCGTTGTTGTGAGTTGATGGAGAAGAATTCAATTCCTGCACTCATGAAGAGAAGTTGAAATAAAAACGTTCAGAAATAGGAATGAGGTAGTCATGATACAGTAGGTATTGCGATTGCAAAAAAATTGTAATTGTTTCTTTAGTGCATTAAGAAATGTCATCGTGCAATGGCGAAAAAACGACTCTCACTTATCGTTCATCGTTTCGTAAACTGTACTTAATCTGATGAGAATACACTGAATGGCAATGAAAATGAAACCATATAAAAGTCTCTACGACCATTAGTTACGGAGTTATGAGTATATGAAAAAATGAAACTTTTTTGTGGCCCACCCTGTATGGTTTAAAAGATACCTCGGTATTGCACGAGAATTAAATTCAGATTCTAAAGTCCTCATTGTACTGGTATTGAAATTGATTTTCCAAGTCAGCTTTATTTTAATAGAAATCAATGGCGCATCTCTAGGAACGTAAAGGTAATTTTAGTCTACCATAAAATGTTCCCATAAACAAGTATTACCCTATTTCACTGTAATCGATGATAGCCCACATCGATTATAGAAATTTAAGATGTTTCCTCCAAGGCCTCTGCAACACCGATGATATTTAGTCCCCGGAAAGTGTACAAAAAATTCTAATTTATTTTAGAGATCGCAGACCCAACTCCTAAACTTATGTGCATCAATACGTAGCTGTCGCACACCGGGAGATGCCCACTTTAGAATCGAAGTTCTGTTAATTATGTATAGATAATCTCGTTTACTCCGTCCTCATAGGACCAGATGTGATTGAATGTTTCTGCTATTCAAAAACACAAATTTCTGATAAGCTCCTTCCTCGAAGTGTCATAAACTAAGGTTCAATACTGCTAGAAAAATGGAACATCTTTAAATTAGGATCCAGTTCAATATTCGTACGATCTTCCATTCAATGGGTTTATCACTGGGGTTCACATTCAGGTCACTTGGGTTTATCGTTACGACCTTAATGTATTAACAACCAAGCTGATCTTGTGAAGCAATCATCGAGAAAGCTTCTCACGGCAATGAACTACGCTTAACCTTTTCTGTGCAGCATCTCGACTGAATCCGCTTTAGCTGGCAGCTTTCTTCGTTAGCGCAAATTATTAGTGACCGTAATCCAGGCATTTGTTGAGCTCGCATTGATGCCAGTGCAGTGGGAGTGATAAACGAGCTTATCATTCATTGAGCTGCTCTGGAACATGATGAATTCCGGCAGTTCTCGCCGACTAGGATCTTGTTCGACACAATTGAACAGTTGCTGTTGCAGTCCGGCAGGGTTAGGTCAGCTATTGAACGCACCAAAGAGTACAGTTTGCTTTGCGAAGGCAATTCAATGAACATACTCCATTCGTTTCTCGCACGCCTTCTTTCAGAATAATAGACAATCTACTTAAATCAGTGATGAGCCTTTGAGTTTTCGAGTTAAGTAGTAAAGAGCCATTCCTTCTTACAAAAGAAGAAGAAGTATTCTTCGATGTACACGGTCTAAAAACCGTAAAGGCTGTTATTCGGAGTTTTCGCATTGAATGCAGTTTAAGGTCATCAGCATATCACCAACCCACGTCGCTAAACTTCGCTTTCACAATCAAAGCGCTCGGGGTTGATTCCAGGAACTGAAGTTTGCGACACGTCTAAGGCCGCGTTGTGGAGCGAAGGGGGAAAGGATTTATAAAGCCGCGGAAATCACCCGCTCTTGGTTCAAAAGAGCCATCAATTGAGACAAGCCGCCCTCTGGAACTCTCTTCGAACAGCAATCAATTTGATGACGGAGAGCATTCATCAAAGCGGATACAAACTTGGCTCGAATTCAAGCAAGGCTTTAGAACGACGAAGGGCGTACTCGAATCGCTCCCCCACCTCGATGACTTTGAAAAATGGCCTGAAACACAAACCGTCTCTACTGTCCTTCGAACAAGAGTCACAAGCAACATTATTCATTATAGTTGTCACTTGATCTGAATTGATATCGTAAGTTGGGTCATAATTATCCATTGAGGTCCAAGTTATGAGAAGGAAATGAATTTTGACTTTTATATATCAACGAATAAATGTCATAAAATTAAAGCATAAATAGTAATAGAACACCTATTGAAATACGTCAAACTGACTATAAATGTGTAAGTATGATATATTAAAAAATCTAGAATAAAAACCATCAGGACTGAACGTGAAAAATAGCAATGCTTATAAAAGCCAAAAATACATAAGAATCTGAAGTCATAGCTATCGAAACCTATTGGATATTCTTTGAAAGACTGCTCCTAAGTATAGATTTTGAACGATGCGGCACTTTTTTATTGGGTAAATTTCTATCAGTTTTTTCGCGTGTACGCACATTTTACGATAAGGCGTCACTACTAAAACTAAGGTCACCAATCCCTAAACAAGGCGTGCAGATGAAACTGAGATCACGGAATACCGCAGTGGGAGGCCAGGGTGAGGCTGCGGTCTCCTTATTTTGAAGGGACACAAGAGTCCCGATAGCTCCCATCACTGATGGATGTTATCGCGGCCTCCAAAAGTTCTCATGAATTTTAAGGTGCCGTTAGCGCTACAGTGGCTGTAAAGGAGACCTCAAGGGAGCTCTCCCGTGGCCCGATGTCTCTAAACTCAAAGTTACGAGTCACACTTTTCGCAGCTGCCGAGGTAACGATCACCGTCCTGGACTTGTCCAACGTGCAACGTAAGACGCACACAAAATTTTGCTCCAAGTTGCACGGCCCCTGAAAATATTAGAACTTTTTACCAGATAGATGCCTAGAGGGACATGCTCATTTGCTCTTGAAGAACTTTGGTGGTCGGTCGCATTCAAAAAGTGAAACGGTACAGTACTCCTGTATTATTTGTTCTTATATAGCAATTAACTTATCGTAAATACTCCTTTGTTTCCTTCAAAAAAGCTGCCTTTATTCATAATCACACCATGTAAATTCAGATGCAAAAACTTTCGACCATGATCTGTTGTGAGAACTTGTACAAGCTTTGACGGACACCTCACGCCAAGGATTTCTCCTATGATTCACGTCGCCAATTCATGATAAGCTATGCATATATGTATAACATCACCACAGTTTGTATGTACAATATATTCAGTACATGCATACTATCCAAACAAGGATGGCTTGCTATCAATAATAATTAATGGTTCGGTATAAGAACAGAAAGTTCGTTCGGTACACCATTACCGACTCGTTTGTCTTTGATTCTGCAACCCACTACTATGGCTTCAACAATGCCGACTGGAGAGCACGCGTAACCCCAAATAAGTTTTCTCCTTCATTTCTATAATGTGTAAGCGTTGGATGATTTTGGAGCTTTCCATTAGCGATTGTTAAGGTCTTCCTACTCTGTATATCCAAGATGAGCTCAACTCATATTTTTCCCTTACTTTGTCATATTTATTTCAACGTGTGCTTCACAACTCACGTTCGACCTCAAATCAACCACTCTTCAATTTTTTTTGTCGATATTACTGAGGACTTTTTATTCCGAGTTGATTCCACTTGACGGTCTCTTCTCTTCGATTTCCCTTGTAATTTACTCCCAGATTCACGCGCGTCTTGTAGCCCTTCTATTATTGGCTCGACTTCTTCTTCGGCTTCACCTCCACCAGTTTCCCATCGAGCGCAGCAGATGCAACATCTTTTCGGGCCCGCGTTACAAGGTTTCACGCGAGCCCCAGCTAGTGACAGGATATGATCAGGGTCCAGTATATGGTAACTCCAGCGCAATGATATGGAGAGCAGGGAGGCATTCCTACCACACGGAGCGCACATCGAATACGAATGAGGCCGGGTGATCGATTGCTCAGCTATCAGAGGGGCTGTACATATATCAATAGAGCCCCTCGCTTCTTGCCTGAATGCTTAATGCGCTACCGCCGCTACGGTGGCCTCAAATTATAGGTATCAGGTTATCTCCAGCAGAACTAACTCGAAAATATTGAACGATAAATCAACAAGCGGCGAATGGAGGGATTGAAATTTGCGGCACGAATGCTGGTATTAGTTTCTCGCCCGAGGCCGACTGAGCAAAAGTACTTCAGGATATTTACGAGGCGGCCGTAAAGGAAAGGCACCTGCGGCCAATAAATATGAATATATCTTCCGCCACTCGGAATTATTAGGTTTCAAAGTTTTCTCAAGAACTTTGAATGAGTTCCACTGGTCACTAAGAAGTACTAATATATACACATATAACAGCACGAAAACATTTCACTGTCAACTGCGAGCGTACTTTCGCATGTCCATTGGAGAGCTTTACTTTCAGTTGTAACGAAAAATTCGAGATAATTGGCAAGTTCTTATCTGGAGCGTACGCGATTGAGCGCGATTGTGATTTCAAATAATAACCTTTGGTTGGATTCACGACTCACAACTGAGGAAACTAATGGCTTTTTTAGCCAGGGCGGTGGTTAATTAAGTACTTTTACTCGAATTTCAAAGTAAGGAGGGCATTTTCAAAGAAGGACTTCAGGACTGGACGTGTATTGCCTAAGGATAAACAGACAAATGACTCCTGGCTGCACCTGCTCCTCACATTGTGAATTATAATCTGAAATTCACCCAAAGTTACCACGTTTTCGGACAATGTTTTGGCCGCGACCAGAACAGGTTATCCCACTTGCTCCATTCTGAGCTCCCTCACGGGTCTCCCTCAAGAGGCTGCTCCCTCACTGAGCTACCTCACAAGCCCTGCCATTGGCCTCCTCCACGGCCGAGATCAGGACTTACATGAGGAGGTCGCTATTGCGCTGGTCGGCAGGGCTCAGGAGCATGTGATGCGTGGTGCCGAGGCTTAGGTTCATTTCAAATGATTTAAGACGTTCGGCAATTTATACTTTTTCAGTTGAGGTAAAATCTTCTTTCTGCAAGTCGCTTTGAAGACGTTATTTCCTTGCGAATATTCGAGATTCCCAAAAAACCTTAAAAAATTTCGACCTGATTGGAATGAGGGAGCCGAATCTACTGGGGTTTGCTGCACTTGTGACGAGTCCAATGAGGTTCGTTTTTTCATTAACCGCGTAAATTATGGTATTTTCCCCAAGCTTCAGACATTTCCTCACCATGTCTCCAGGAGCATTTCGCTAGATAATCCATCCTCTCATAACTTCCACCCAGAACACTTTAAATTGCGAGGGTTTCAAGTCCAAATCCTTCTCGAAGCCTGGCAGAAAAGACGACCTGTGATGCGCGTGCTCAGCCACGCTGACCCACCCTGCGAAGAGCTGGAAGTTGCAAGGTACACTTGCTTGCCCGTCGGTCGCTGCAGCAGCCACGCCATGGAAGGGCTATCCCTTTTTAGGGACAGCGACACCAAAACGATCAGGATCAACCGCAGCCCCAGGTTTGACTTGAGCTTCATGGAGACCTTAAGAGTCTCTTCTTTAATCAATGACGACCGACTGAATTTCGTCAGGACTTGCCTTGCTGGTTTTCTTTCGCCTCAACCTAATACAGGCCCATCGGCAGGTGCATACAAATAAGGCTAGCAGACACAATAGGGCAATCACCGCAAATAACACGATCAATTAGCAAGCTAATGGCTTGGAACAGCAGTACGGCATGGCTCTGGTGCCGCGCGCAACGGCTATGCCACGCTTCTTGCAGTCTCCAAGTCTTCAATTTGATTGGGGCCTCACAACGTCTGAATCTGCACCACCATCTCCGTGGAGGGAAAGTTAGAAATAAAGCACAAGATTCTTGCTGAAGGAGAAACAATTATCTACCGTATCACGTATACGAATGGCACGTACTTCTATACCGCTTTTTTCTGTGGAATTTAGTAGAAATTTAACAATAAATGCAGTGAAATTTTAATCAGCACACAGGAAAGTGTGTAAAAAGAAGAAACTTCGAAGTTGTCAAACTTTTTTAGTACCCAATTATCAAGACATATTTGTCATTTCGGTGTAACGTATCGCAATAACTTTAAACTTAGCAGTTGTCCATCAGAATTGGATGTTCATTTCGTTTCATATTTATCAGCGAGAGCATCTTTCAGATTCATTAAATTAGTGTCATTTGAGACGTGAAGGTCTGCGGGCGAGACCAACTTACGCTCGTTTAGGGCGCGATTTATACTTGAATAAATCAGAGATGAGCTGCGAGCAACCGCACTCGCAGGGGTCATAATCGCTCCCAGCTCTAATTGGTCAGCCGTCTCCATTCGTGGGAACAGCGTTGCCAACTGTCCATCACCTACAGAGTTTTGGAAGCTTCATCTATTTACAAGTGCTAGATTTTAGATCACATTTTTTCGAAGTTTTCTGTCGAATAGTTTTCCCGTTTCTCAGTTTTAAAATCGAACTTGCCAAATTATAGCTCATTTTTTTCAGGTTTGCCCATTCTCTGAAGTACCCGTGAAGTCATTTGAAAATGTACGCATACCTAAAAAAGTTATTGAACTCCGTTCTTAGGACAGCAAACGATAAAAAAATATAATTTTGTTCTAAAGCTTAAAAATTAGAGCTTATTAGCTGAAACTTCTATTTTTTGGCATCAAATGGGCCAAAATCAGTTTGCGCAGATATTTTCTATCCGGTTACACATCCATGAAATTTAGAAATAAATACAATTAATCTGGGCATCGGGGAGATGGAAAGTTACTAAACATTCTTAATTAAAGCTCATTTACCGCGCATTGTTATGATTCAGTCATACGCAAATTTTTTCCTTTAATTGGAATGAAAGTACACCCGAGGCCTATCGCTGACAAATATAGATTACAAGTTTAAGCTTTTCAGGTTTAAATTAACGAAAAACTCTTGGCTTTCTGTCTGTGCAGGCAGGGCGGCTGGGGCTGACTGACTGAGGACTGAGCGAAGATGCGCGACATCTGGTCGTGACGTCACCACGAGCGGACATGCGCCGTACATGCTGCGGGGCTGGCTAGCAGATACGCGGTGTCAGGCCACACAGTTTTAACTCATGAGGCTCAGTAAAATAAATTATAGAACATAATTAACCATTGCAGAAAAAAGAAAAAACGTCACGAAGCGTCAGATATTAGCTTATGTGACGTTAATTTTTTTTTAATGAAACATATGGTGCGTTCCAAATAATAACTTAACGTGAAAACTTTTGAGGAAGTAGGGGATATATTTAACAATAGCCGTATCTCAATAGATTATTTCAATAGATGTATTTTAAAATAGTCATATCTCAATAGTTGTAGTTGTAGTAGTAGTAGTGAAAGGAGCGCTTCAGTAACTCAGTCTATCTCGCACCGAAAGACTAGGGACCATTTAGTATGGACTTAGAAGAACGGGGATTCTATGCACAGGGTGTGTTCACACACAAGATCCCCTGCGCATAGAAACAGCAAGTTAAGAAGGAAGAGCAAGAAAAGACAAATAAGAAATAGCGAAGAAGGAATGAAAACGGAAGGAAGCAAAGTGGGCACGAAAGACAGAAGTCCCAAAGGCCTATCTAAAGCTGAGGTACCCTAGCAGTACTCCCCTGGGGGCGCTAGTCCCCATAGCATAGGATAGGCAAACCTAACTAACCTACCTCTATTGCCTATGGCCTATCCTATACCCCCTGAGAGGATATCTCAATAGATTGTTTCAATAGATGTATTTTACAATAGCCGTATCTCAATAGATTAAGAACTCGAGGACGACATCGCGTGCACCTGTGAAGCGAATCGGCGAGCGTTCTCATCATGTGTACCTACACAAAAGGTCTAACAGAAATGTAGATCTCCCTCACAACACCAATAATCCACCTAATATTGAGCAGCAGTTATAAAGGAAAGTATCACCGTGACCGATTAAATTAATTATTTGTTAGCTTAAAGCTCCGTGTCTTCGCCAAATGGGATCAAAAAGAGCGAAAGGAAAAGACGATTCAGTAATGGACTTTAGAAGACGTGGAATCTATGTGCAGGTGTATTCCCATTCGTGATGCCCTGCGCATAGAAACAGCAAGTTGAGAGAAAGAACAATGATAACATAAAGAACAATCAGAGATGAAGGCATACAAATGCAACGAATCAAATGGGCACGAAAAATAGAAGTCCCGAAGGCCTAGCTACAGCTGGGACACCCGTTCCCATACATAGCCTATGATAGACAAACCTAACTTAACTGCTTACGGCCTATCCTATGCCCCCTGAAGAGACCCCTTTTCTAAACTCAATTTTAAACTTTCCTAAAATATTACTCGTTCAGCTTCTCGCTATACCTGCTCCTACTTTAAGTCTGCTGACCTCAGTCATTTTCGTGTCGTAAGAGGCGTATCAAATTTTGAGACTGCGTTAAGCAATTTTTTGGCTTAATTAAGGTAACTTCACCACAAAAAATAAGGTCAGAAGGCGACTCTCCTCACATTTTCGGGCCATTTTTAGGGGGAGATACTCTGTATACAGGAAAATAGGGCAGAGTATCACACCATTTCCTCCCTTATATTACTTAGCGAGCAAATTATTTATTAAGATGTGATGTCTCCTCATTATAACTCACTTGAAACGCAACATGTTTGTTTGCTCTTACTTCTCTTCTTAAATTTAGTAACATGATAGTAGTACGACAAATTAGAATTTAATAACCTCTAATCTGCACCAATGGGTGCAAGACTTGTGTCTGAAGTTACCTCTGGCCTGATACAGAGAGCTGTGTGAACTAAATCCAACCTGAATAACAGTATAATTATGTTCCTCACTGACATTACTTGAGGAACTAATGAACTCCACACAGAATAACTTCTCTCCCAAGTCGCATGAACTTGTGGTGGCGGCACTTGCTCTAATGAGACCAAATTGGCGGCAGCACAGTTTCATACCGAATTAGCCCGTAGCACAGTTTCACAGATTAAATTGGCCCGCAGCACAGTTTCACAGATTAAATTGGCCCGCAGCACAGTTTCACAGACTAAATTGGCCCGCAGCACAGTTTCACAGACTAAATTGGCCCGCAACACGGTTTCACAGACTAAATTGGCCGGCAACACAGTTTCACACAGACCGAATTAGCCCGCAGCACAGTTTCACCGACCGAATTAGCCCGCAGCACAGTTTTACAGACCGAATTAACCCGCAGCACAGTTTCACAGACCGAATTAACCAGCAGCACAGTTTCACAGACCGAATTTGCGGCAGTACAGTTTTACAGACCAAATTGGCCCGCAGTACAGTTCCAAGCACTGCACCGTAGGCAGGATAGTAACTACATCGGCACGCTGATTCTTGTAATGTACCTACGCAACCCACTCTAACTGCGCAGTGTAATTAATCTTCGTTTTCGTATTCATTGTTTGATTAACGATGATTTAATTCTAACGTAAATGTTCATTCGAAAAGACTGGGTAACGTGAGCGCTTTGTCTTTAGAAACCAAGAAAGTCAGAGGCAAGAATTGCTATCGTTTGTAGTCTATACATATATCGGCAGTACAATTGCTCAAGTGCCTTCATGAAACAAAGTCAATTTATTTCCTCGGGAAAATACAGAGACGTTTGCGCGCTTCAGGTCGGGACATCCGCTGTATTGATATTCTGAGCGAGGGAAACACGCCGCCTTTACATCTTTTGTGTGCGTTAGGGTACCTTTTCCAGCTTCACTTCGACACTGATGCATGAATGTTTACTCTATTTCTTTGGCTTCAAACCTCACTTCGTCGTAAGTACTCTATCATACCATGGCATGAACAACATGCGAGTCATGTGAATTAACTTCAGTGACATACAATCGAACTTCTCAGTTGCACAATTATTTCATGGATATATACTCCATATCTATATTTAGAATGAATATTTTATCGATGTAATTTTGATCATGAATGCACAAGCAGAGGATAAAGCGCACGGTAATTTTCCCTGTACAAAGTGAAGTCGATTGACAAGTGGGGCATATTACTTAATAGGCTTTTCAAGTCTCTGTATGCGCATCAAAGATTATGCCATTGGACTGAATGTCGGCAAAATCGTTTGTGCAATTTTTGTATCAATGGAGTCATATGCCTCAGAGAGCAGTATTGAACTTCTGTAAAAGCCTGGCCGCTAATGGCAATACGAGTTCCCTTGATCTGCACGGTACCACGAGGACCGAATAACAGTGCGGCTAATGAATTAATTCGAGAATATTACCTACTAGGAGGCATGAATTGCGCGGGCTTTGCTTGCGTTTGAATGCAAGTAGATTCAAAGGCTCTCAAGGTCCTTCGCCAATCCCCCAGTCTCCAGGGAGTGAAAAGAAGGCCTATGATGGAAGAAGGACTGGAGAGCTGAGCCTTTATCTTTTAATTGCATCGCTAAGGGAGACTGAATATCCGAAATTAATTTGCGAGGCGCAGCTTCCTTAAAACGACGCCTACCCGATATTGGCGCCTCATTGTGCTCCCTCCGTCGAAACGAGGACCAATTTTGTCAGGTGTCAAAACGCAAGTCTGCAGCGCACAACTCGCTGATTGCACGGTCTCTCTTCAAGGCTAATTATACAGCATGAGCAATCTGAGCACTCGAACGGCAATCAACAGCAATCAAGTCGTTCGAGTTCACAGTAAATTTTTTAACAGAGAAATTCGTTAAAAAACCGATGAAGCCAATGAGAAGAACAGTCTGTCGCATAATGATCAGTCGATGACGGTATACCCGGACCCGCCAACAGAGGCCTAGAATGGTGTTTCATGGAACGCGTTATTTTCTCTAGCCAAAAAATGTTGACGTAAAAAAATGCTCACCAAACCTCAGTGAAAAGCACAGAAAAATTGAGCGAGCAGCTGAAAATATTTGCCTGTTATTAATTTATCAATTTGCAGCGAGCTTTCCTCTATGAATAAAATAATTTACTCAAATGAACACTACAGGCTATCATTGCCGTCATTTTCGAATAGGACTATTTATTACTCCTGCGAATTAAAAGAAACATGAACATGAGGCCACTTGCAAGTGTTTGAAAGTACTTGCACGTTGCTGTTGCTGGCTGCTAAATTATTTCTAAAGTATATACTTAATAATCAAACTTTATTACGCTTTTCATAACTCTATTCGGTACAAAAAAAGTTTCAACTCTTAGATTTTGACATCCTGCGAGCAGTAGATGCAGCAACGAAGATAATCAAGTCGATTGAGGGGGACCTAAAGATAGAGAGAGTGAGAAGAGCATCTATAAGTTAAACATGATTATTGGCGCTGTAACTGCGAAGTCGGAGACTACCTGCAGTTTCAATTAGCGTTTGTAACCGAAACTGCCGAGCTCGAATGGCTGGCAGTGAGTGCGATGGCCGTAGAGCATGAAGCAAGGCACCTTAATTCAAGAGCCGCTGTGAGCAACGCACCCCAATAAAACTTAGCTCGAGACGGCGGCGCAGACAAGGGCGAGCTGCTCGTGGCCTGACTTGAGCGAACGTTCCCAAGCAGACTCGGGCAGAAGTCTTCACTCGGGCAGAAGTCTTCACTCGGTCAGAAGTCTTCACTCGGTCAGAAGTCTTCACTCGGGCAGAAGTCTTCACTCGGACAGAAGTCTTCACTCGGACAGAAGTCTTCACTCGGACAGAAGTCTTCACTCGGACAGAAGTCTTCACTCGGGCAGAAGTCTTCACTCGGGCAGAAGTCTTCACTCGGGCAGAAGTCTTCACTCGGGCAGAAGTCTTCACTCGGGCAGAAGTCTTCACTCGGGCAGAAGTCTTCACTCGGGCAGAAGTCTTCACTCGGGCAGAAGTCTTCACTCGGGCAGAAGTCTTCACTCGGGCAGAAGTCTTCACTCGGGCAGAAGTCTTCACTCGGGCAGAAGTCTTCACTCGGGCAGAAGTCTTCACTCGGGCAGAAGTCTTCACTCGGGCAGAAGTCTTCACTCGGGCAGAAGTCTTCACTCGGGCAGAAGTCTTCACTCGGGCAGAAGTCTTCACTCGGGCAGAAGTCTTCACTCGGGCAGAAGTCTTCACTCGGGCAGAAGTCTTCACTCGGGCAGAAGTCTTCACTCGGGCAGAAATCTTCACTCGGGCAGAAGTCTTCGCAAGCAGGTGACTGAGGCGTCAAACTCAAGTGTTACAGGGTGACAGAATGATCACGTCAATTACGTTTGTATGGAATACCGACAGAAGCGCTTGATAAGCAGTTGATCGAGAGGAATTTAAAGTTTTGGTTTCTCGCCAGCGGTTATTATGCAATTTAATAGCTTGATTTCACTTTGAAGGTGGTCTTAGATTTTCACGCCAGGGATTTATGGAAGTGAGCTCGAGCTATTGAAGAATATTTCAGATACAACAGTGATGCAATACTACCACTCGCACTGATGCATGACCACCACTCGCACTGATGCCTAACTACCACTCGCACTGATGCATCACTACCACTCGCACTGATGCATCACTACCACTCGCAGTGAGGTATCACTACCAATCGCAGTGAGGTATCACTACCACTCGCAGTGAAGCATCACTACCACTCGCAGTGAAGCATCACTACCACTCGCAGAGAAGCATCATTACCACTCGCAGTGATGCATGACTGCCACTAACAGTCCACTAATGACTTCCATGAGCTCATGGCGGACAACTTAAACTTGTAATTAATACTAAGCCAATCCCTTCTGCTGAAGATAAGGCTTCATTCGTTAAAATTATTGGCAGAAGTTCAGGCAATTTAATTATCTGAGTGAGAAACGACTTGCTGCCACGCAAGTAAGTTTATTCCAACTTCAACAGCGGAATATCTCATATCTTTCATGGGAGACGAATTTCCGATTGGAAACTACCTCGTCTCGAAATGTTTTTTTAATACTCACACAGTGATCAGAGACGGAAAAGTACCGTATTTTACGCCTTAAATTATTGTTATAATTGTCGGGAAACGAAAGTAAATTCTAACATGCTCGCAATTTGCCATGAATAATGATCTTGGAGGACAACAAAACAAATTATTCCTCCATTTCAAGCGAGTTGCAGCTTTGTAACTCCAACACTCAAGATTTTATTTATGCCAACCATGCATACATTTTATGAAGAACAAATTAAAACTTATCATTAATTATTCAGGCAATGCGATAAGTACAAAGATAAGCCTCCTATTTTACGAATCAATTCACTGTACATAGAAGTCTGCAGGATGACAATGCTGAGACACGGAGACCTGGCAGGTAATCTTACATCACCAGCGCTTCCTTACTTGGACCCACTGAAGCGATTGCGATTCAAAATGGGCTTGCATAGAGTACCGCGAGGAATGGAAACTATTTCTCTCCCTATACGACGCCACCGAAAAATGGATGAACGCCATCAAATAAAATCACAGGAACCATAACACGGATTTCTCACACGCATCGTTCCTCGGACATCTTTTTTAATTATAGTTGCTAACATCCCGTTTACCATTTGCACAAAAAACAAATATTCATCATGGAAATATCAGATCAATGCGTAAATGGACTGTAAAATTATTACCCCCACAAAATGCAGAGAAAATCACACCACTGTTATTTCACTGACTGAACTCAGTAGAAAGTATGGGTCGTCCGAATGGTTTTGGCTCCATTTACAGCGAGAGCAATATCGATGCGACCAATACCTGCGCACCATTTAATACCATCATCAGATGAACCACTGCACGCAGTACAGCCGGCCCATTGTTCGTGGGTCAGATAAACCAATATTGGTGATGAAGCCAGCGTACATTGAGGTCCGCAGGTGTAGATAGCCTCTAAGTCTCATCTTGTGCCAATAATAAAGGAGGCCTCGGCGGCCTCAGCCATCGAGGTAGGCATCGAAGCGCTGGATTAGCTCGTGCTGGAGCTCCTCTTTGCTCAATTAATTGCATCGTAATAGACGAGACTGTCCTGCGGACCGTCCACCTGATAGTCCCATCCTTTGTATCAGTAATTAGTTGCTAAGCTGTAAGCGGCGCACCACACAAGCCCATTGGTCGAGTCTGCGTCGCGTCCTTCTATCTGCCCGCTGATTATGCAGCACTGCGGCTTATTTTCAGAGCATCGGGGATCGTTCCGCCGAGTGACCAACAGTATGGTTGAGTTTATCACAGGCATAGCATGAAAATTTCAGGCACAATAGAAGAATATTAATTGCTTCTCCCGGGAAATTCAGGTGAAATATTGACTTATTTTATGAGGTAGCGAGTACTTAACTCAAGATAAACGTGTATTACTTGCTGGATAATTCGCCTGTCATAGGCCAGCAAAGTAACTTGTCAGGTACAATACTGTACACCATATTTAGATCTGACTTCAATTTCGATGATTAGCTGTAAGCACTGCACATTCGAATGACATAATAATGTACTCTCTGCATCTATTTAAAAAGACTAAATATTTGAAATATGTGAGTGCACACCGGTACATTTGAAGCCACACAACAATGCATCATGATTCGCATCAAAACTTACAGTTGGAGACGGAATCCTGTTTTACCTTCGAAAAACTACACAGTAGACTAGATATGATTGCCTAAGTAGAGCTACTTCTAGGTTCGACTGATCTCTTAATCACATAAGAGTTTCCTAGGAAAAACTACAGACAATACTGATAGAGCTTTGACTCCTTAACGAACTATCCCGAGATATCTCGTGGCCGTGGTTGTTGCATTCACACGGTCACTGTCGGTTACACAGACCGTGTGAATCCACCTCTGGCTTTTGGAGTCATTCGTTAAGGGGTTAAGAATCATACATATGTGACTAGTGAAAGTTAAAAGGTTAGAAACTCTAATTAAGATGAGGCATTTATATTTATACTGATTTTGGTAACTTGCATTGGCTTTCAAATTAGAATTAATCAGATAATGATCTCTTACAGCTGCGATAAATCACGGTCTTCATTGCGGTATGGTGGTGGGAGTTGCCGTGGTGTCATCGACTGACAACAATTCAGTTCTCTTCGTTCTTCTAAAGGGAATTCTTTAACGAGCGCTAGGTCGTGGAGATAAGTTGGCTTACAGCATCGAAGACAGTATCAGAGAGAAGCCTCGGTTTTGAAATAAGCTTCTATTTGATCATATGTTTCTCGTAGTCGGACTAATCCGTTCATGTTGAGGAAAAGTGAACGTGTAGACCACGTGCGCATTTATGACACAGCAGTTTTGAGTCCTCGTCATGGATTTACTGTTCAATTTAAATAATTACTTTTTTCTAGCACAAAACTACATCGGGTACACAAAGTGCAAAGAAAGTTTTTCAAGCATGGTGGAACGAAATGCGACCATCAGTTCGATCTTTTCGGCTGCATCATCTTTAGAGAAATCTTCTCTTGAAAGTTGAAGAAATAATTGTAGGTGTTTTGAGAGACTCTACTACGTACTATAATTCCCAGAATTAGCGCACGTGCGACAAGTTTGTTACTCATTAAGCATGGCAGCCACGCATTTGCAGGATAAAACACAAATCACTGTTAAGAGTCGCTTCTTGAGCCTGCGTCAGGTCAGAGAGGGATAGTGACCGTACACGTCGATCAACACTAAAATTTCAACTCTGCCCAAAAAACGAACGCAAGAGCATGCCTTCTCGGCCTAGTGCACCAGGGGGCGTTGCAGTGGAGCTCCGGTCTGTTGGTGTGCGAGTGCGAAATGTCAACTTTTTTACTGACCTTTGTATTTTGGTGATAAGGCTGCATTTAGTTTCATATTAGAAACTGGCTGAAACCTTATGTTAGTATTCATTTTCGATATCTATTAATTAGTTTGAGGTTCCCTAACCCTATCAAAGGTGATCTCAAGAGAGCGGAAAAATGAATCATTTCGCATCGACTGGAAGGAATGAGGAATCTAAGTCCAGGTGTTTACCCGCACAGGATTCCCTGCGTACAGAAACGACAAGTTAAGAAGGAGGAAGAAGAAGAAAAGATAAGAATAATCAGCGAAGAAGGCATGAAAAAGAAAAGACGCAATGTGGTCCCGAAAGTTAGACGTCCCGAAGATCTGGCTGCAGCTGAGGTAACCCAACAGTTCCCTCATTAGGTCGCCAGTCCTTACAGCATTATGCAATAAGGCTGCATTTAGCTTTGGGCGAAAAATTAACAGCATCAGTATGAAATTGGGTTGTGAAATTCATATAAGTGGACAGTATCGTGGAGTACCCAAGATGGTGCTACACTTTAGACATGGCACCACACACTAGACATGGCGCCACTCACTAGACACGGCGCCACACATTAGACACGGCGCCACACACTAAACATGATGCCACACACCAGATATGGCGCCACACACTAGACAAGGCACCACACACTAGACATGGTGCCCCACACTAGACATGGTGCCCCACACTCGACATGGTGCCCCACACTAAACATGGCGCCACACACTAAACATGGCGTCACACACTAAACATGGTGCCCCACGCTAGACATGGTGCCCCACACTAAACATGGCGCCACACACTAAACATGGCGCCACACACTAAACATGGCGCCACAAACTAGACATGGCAGCACAGGGCAGTTGAGGTGCCAGCGCACGGCACCCCAGATGGTGGGAGCGAGCGCCTCCCAGCGCACCCCAGA
>VOMN01136817.1:0-25714 GCA_014899125.1 Orchestia grillus | reverse complement strand
ATAACATCTACAGTTTTAGTCGTACGTAAATGATAGAGAACTCTATCGACGAAAATTTTTAATGCGCACAGATTAGAATTAAAATGTTTGTTTACTGAATTTGAAAAAGGATACAGACCTCGGAGTGGGAAAAACTTATCGAAATTTCATTTCCGGATTTTTTTATAAAAATTTGGGTAATTGATTTTTTTATAAAATATAACGACAATTTTACTATGCACATTGAGACACATAAGATGAAAACTGTTCCATCTTTCTAGTGCAATTTTTTTTAAACTTTGAATTTTTCAAAAATTTCGTTTTCGTTCGATACCTTGTTTTCTTTCAAGAAATCGAAAATTTATCATAAACAAAATGTGTTTCCTTTATTGAGTAATATACGTGTGTTAAATTTGAAGCAAATCCATCCCATAGGGAAAAACTTTGGTCAAAAGAGGCCTGAACCTCTTATATATTGACTACGGTGAATGCAAGCTGATGGATTTGTAGCTGTTTTTCACATGAGGCCCTATATTTTTGTCAGTATTTTGCACCAACGAGTCGCGACTGCACGAGTGCCCATTACCGTCGCAACACCTCACACTCGACTTGAAGAATCTCTGAAGCGCTGTAAATGTAGACCCAAACGCACGCTCTAAAACACGTCCCTCTCAGTCCCTTCAACTACGTCAAATCGCTACAAAATTAAATATAAGGATGAAAAAAAGATTTCCGTCAAAATCCAAAGCTCAGTAGCTGATCAAATTTATAGCATTTTTAAATCAACAGCAGTGAATGGATTTAGACTGCAGAATTTATTTCCTTCAATTTATTTCCGTTACCTTTCCCTTATTCATACATGTAAATCGATGCAAATTCATTCCAAAGCCTGAAAACATTTCAATCTGTTACCAATAGAGCGTCTGCTTTAGAGTTCCTTCAATAACTATTTTCACAGTTTTTGTCCCTGAAGCAGTGAAAAATTGGAAGAGTGCTTTCCTGAGTAGATTATTAATTTTTAATTAAAAATAGCTAAAAGTAAATGAATGCCCTGACGTACAGATACAGTAATTACAAATAGCTCTAATTTTAAATCCTGAAATTCTTGGTTTCTGTACAGCCTTGGGAATGTTCTCGCCTGTCATCACAGAACAGAATCCAGCGTCCCTGTTGACATGAAGAAGCAGACATTCACTGCGTATGCATTTATTACACAACTGAAGAATTTTACTTTACGAAATACTTATCATTGTATCACAGATGAGTAGCTTACGAAATTTTTTGAACATCATTGAAGACGGATTTCAACGTATCTTTATTTTGATGTTGGCATAACCGTGTAGCGATTGTTGTGAAAAATGATTTTTCATTTCGAGTGATATTTTCAAGTCGATCTATTTTCATTCTAGGCATGTAGACTCTTACATTTGCTCGTGCAGCTCGTAATAAATTGTACTATAGAATATTTACTCACCATTTCAGTCATTTTTCAATTTCACTATATTTTCCGAAGAATGGCAGACCCCTGTAGTAACATGCCATACCGTTGCCACTTTCTACAGGCACCCGAAGTTGATACATGAAAGGAAATCCTTTGGTACAGTTGTCATAAAATTCACCCGAAATCGTGGCATAAAACGGAAAAATTGTGAAATCTATTTGTTTCACTGTGAAGAAAACATGTGATTTTAGTCGCCTAAAAATTGAGTTATGGTCTTGAAGTTTCAAAGAAGCGAAGAATTTTTTCTTCCCGATGTCTAATCCTAGCATGGAAATTCAAGCTGATTCAATCGACCGTCTTGCTTGTGCATTTACATAATGATCTCTGTCAGCCATGCAAGGAGATCAACTCGACTTGAAATCAATCCTTTCCATTTCTGCTTAGCAAATTGCTCTGTTCACAACAAGACGTCTAGACTTCTGAAGAATGTACCGATGCATCCAATCGCACCGCGATCGATGTATCGATGATGCTGAAGACGACTTGTGTGTTTCAAAAGCAGCACGTCCCGTATTACTTGTGTGCTTCAGTGCTTCAAAAGCAGCACGTCCCGTATTATTGTATTATTTTTAACAACATACGCACTGACGTTATTTAAACGTACGTTCAAAGACAGTGAGGTTCTTTTCTGATACCTTGAAATAAATATTTTATCGCTCGTTTTCTTTCATAAATCGAAAAGAGGGTGCCCTCGAGTATTCACAAATTCGCTGAATTTAACCTTTTATTTCCTGAATGTTATTGTACATATGCACTTCTGAGGGGTATTTTATTCGGCCAATTGTGCAGAAGCGAGTTCTTTGCAGTTAGCATTCATACTTTTCGGTACGACTTCATTTACGACACCGATAAATAATTGAAAACGCTATCCATTAAATATTTTTTCCACTTGAGCGTATCATAGCTACGCAACGCAGCTGAACAAAAACTGAACTCCCAATTTGGTGAGCACGGTTCATAAAGTTCGACACCGTGAGTAGTTTTGGTTAGTGTTAATAATTGGGATACCCTCATTCACTCTGCTGTCACACTCGAATGAAGTTTACCCAGCACGTCTCATTGAGTAATTAGCGAACGTTGGGCATGGACATTAAGCAGAATTTACAATTAGGATTTGATGCCTGAACTTCAGTCGGAGCTCTCATGTGGGTCAAATTACTCAGAAATTTCAGTGATAAATTGCGTGTCAAGTGGAAAAGTTCCCTCGCGTGCTGGGACTCCAACGATCAAAATGGAGCAAGGAATATAACTTGCAAAGCACTAGACGAACAGCGCACTCAGGACTTGGAGCAGGTATAAAAAGCGGAGCTTGTGCGACTTTTGCCCTTTTATAATTACAGGACGAGGGTGATTTGCCCTTCAGACTTGCACGAAAGTTCCCATAAACAATGCCATGAATGCAGAATGATTTGCGAATACACTGCAAACAAGATGCGACCAACACAGCTAGATTCCTAATTTCAGTTTGTTGTCTCAAGTGGAAGCATTTTTTGCTCCTGAAAATCGTCTTCGCGTTCAAAAGTTTACATAAAGATGTAAAGTTTATTTCAAAGACATCAATATCTCGACCACAAAATCATTTTATAAACAGTGTTCGTGATTATCTTTATAATTTAAACTGAAAATCAGTTAACGAGCATTGCATCGAGTTGGCAACCCCTTATCTCCTTCAATTTTTCAAACGAGGTAATTGGCCCTCATAAGAAATATTGGAGCTCTTAAAACGATGAAATTAACAATTACTTATTGTGTCCATCAGAAGCTCTACAGCTACTCATGTAATCCTGAGAGCTTCTTTTTTCACACAACAAGCCTTCGGTGATCCCTGGGCCAATTGTCCTCTTGTGGATTTGTGTAACTGCAAAAAATCTGCGCAATAGTAAAGGACATAATCTGCACATTTCATTCAAAGTGAAAAAATTTAAATTCCGCTTTTGTACATAGATGATAATGATGATGCAAGAACTTAAAACTCACATTTTCTCTCAACGCGATCGCTTACAACCTGCTGGAGAAAATCCCCATGAATGAGCATTAGCAATATGGCTCGCATGAGGTACTGAGCATATTGCCTTCACTCCTGTAACAAACATCAGCGCGCGCTTTCAGCTCAAGTCGAAGTCTGTCGGTCGCAACGCCATGAGTTTGAGCTCTTGGTCTTCACATCGCTGTACAGACTTCGTGTACAAGTGTAGGCGAATTTAAGCCTAAGCTTTTACTTAAATCTATAGCTTTTCTCTTAATTTAAATTTCAACATCAGAGAATGTTTTCCAAGCGACGACAACCATGTACATGAACGACGCCTGATCAGGGGGGGAAACCGTCGCGATCATTGAGCTCTAATCTTGGATTTTCTCATTCCAAAAATGTATGACTGAAAAACTGCTCGTCAGGAGATTGATTAATTTATGAACTGTGATTCAACAAGTTATGCTTCAATTACTTTTGAACAGTTTTTCGAACTATTGCAAATACGTGAATTTCAGAGCATATTCTTACATTCCGATTGCAAAATGAATCTTTGTTTATTCATGATCTGAGGTAAAAAAAGGTTAACCAATTTGAGGCCGTACCGATTAAAATCTAACCAATTAGAAACAGCGTGAGTGAATTCGGCAAAAAACATTTCAGGAATCGTGTCGTTGTTACAATTTCAGTCGCTGAGCTCAAGACTTTTTCTTTTTTAGATTCATTAGGGCGCCTAAAAAATACTCTTTTCAAGTGCGTCAGAATTTTGAGGCCAATTGAGCGAGCTGCAGGTATTGGTACTTCAAGGATGTGACGTCAAGCTTGCACATGACAGGCCTGCTATTTTATGACGGACACTTTAAGTCCCTTGGTATTCTGGAGGTCCTCGGCACATTCCATCAGTTTCTCAGTTTATTTTAGTTCTACGCTCATTTTTTACCCGTATTAAAAAATCAGATTGGTGCACAACTTCCTAAGCTGAAGTGCGGTTGTGATGATGCACATGAATATCTTGCTCATAAAGAATTCATTTGGACCTGAACATTTTTAACAATTGTTAGTTGACACTCCCTTAAAGAAAATTCTTGCCCAACCATTTGAAATATTCACTGAGACGGGGAGGTTTTCATGACTCTGAGAGCAACGGCTGTGCCGTGGATACCTAAGTTGGTAGGGAAGTTAATTTTACTCAGCAAGTTATTGAGAGTTGCCAGAGCCCTCCCATCCCACTCACTAATCCCTCTCATTCTCAGTTGCTGATGTTCTGCGCTCTAGCCAAATTTTAGTGTTTACTCAAGTTCTTCCTGTTGTCAGCTCGAGTTATGATTCCATGCACTACAACAATCTACCACGAAGTAATTTTTTTCTGTAATATGCGTGTTTTTAAATAACGTTTTTACGACTGTAAAAAAACATATTAGCTACCGTAGGAAGCAGAACATCACGATGAATTTTTTAACATAACGTGCCGAGTATCCCAAAAGGAGCTGACGCATTGGAGTTGAAAAATATGCAGTTCACCAATTGTATTGGCTGCGAGCACTTTACTCATTTATGGTAAAGTTCTGGTTAACATCAGTAACCCTACTTAGCTCCTTTTTATTTTCCCAAAAATCGGTGCATCTAATTTTACAGAGCATCGTGACCAGCAGCGCAGTGGCGCAGTCGTTGTGACCGCTTTAGAACATCACTATCGCGATCAGCAGGAAGCCACTCGCCAATTTGTGAATATTCAAATGATTTACACAAAACTACCAGAATAAGTCAGAATACTACCATTGTACCGAAGAACTGCCTTTAGAATACCACGTAACTGCATTATTTTTCATTTTTCATCAGGTACCTGCAGCGAAGAACAACATTCGATCAGTTGTGTCGGTATGTGCATTTTACGTCCTTCTCATCCAGATCTGAAGTTGCATTCAAGGCATACTGCACTTGCGCCTTGGATTGGGCGGGGAATAAAAGACAGCCAGTTTTATTTTTTTATTTGAGTAAAGCCGAAAGGATGGTTTTACCTGAATTAGTTAGTAAACAAAATTATACTATTTTGCATACAAACCAGAACACGTGAAAATGACTCCTATGAGCAGTGGTGGATCATAAATAACTTGTGTTGTAATGTTTAAAAATCAGATAAGATGAATTTTTTTTGGTATTCTGCGGCACCTTGCGAGTCAAAGGAGAGACAGAGACAGTGAAGGTTTGCTTCTATAGCCCGGCTGATGATTTCTTGAACTATGGGTTACTAATCCGTCCCAATTTTCTCAAACTATTATTATGGTCACTCAGAATACGTGCATTCATGCTGTCCTGGTCTTGGTGCCTCGGTAATCCTACTCGAGCGAATGAGTTCCCTGCTCTCTAGTTATGATAGGTGATATCCAATTCAGACGAGGGGTGTGTAATTAGTTAAAACCGCTCAATTATTAAGCTTCGAATTCTTTACAGGAGATATGCAAATCGTGGGTTAGTGTCTAAGCCCGGCTCGGCGTGAAATTGGATGCGATCACAAAAGTATGTGATGAGGTCGTCCACACTTGACCCATATTTTATATCAGATGTGTTGGAGCCCATTAAAGCCTCGCCTCGTTAAGAAAAAGACTAAAAAGCCTCCACAAAATAAAAAGTAGCAGTTACTCGTCTTCTTCGTAGTCGGCTTCCCCAACATTCGGAAGGCAACAACATGCTCGATATATTGAAACTTGCGTGATTTTAGTCCTAATTAACGAAATTTTCCTGTAAATATGGACCTTTGGAGTACACAAGAAGAGTCGTAAAATAGTTTACTGACCTAAATAGAAAGAGGCACAGTTCAAACGACATGATTCAAGTGCCTAATTTTCTGTACAGTCCCGACCTTCCCGAAGAATTTACAAGTCCGGCCAATTTGTCTTGCCACAAGTCATTAAACTGGCGGGACTTGGCGAATACATGGCAACTTGCTCTCTGTCTTCATTTGTCAAGAGGGAAGAACTGAAATCTCGCGACAGACCGAGTGTGCGCCTCACAATTTCGTGAGACAATTTCAAACATGCATTATGTCCTGTAGAAATTCCAAGGGCAATTTCAAAGACGCATTATGCGCTCTGCAAAGTTTGCATTGCCTCGTACGGTCGTAAAAAGAGTTGTTATCAGACGGAGGGGGTGAAATGGAGGCGAGAGGCTGGCTCAAATTGTCCTTCAATGACTGGCCTGCGCAGAGGTCGGAGTCACTCCAGGACTGCCGACGCTGCACCAGGAGTTCTCACTTCCAACATGACTGAATTTCTGGGAATCTGCAACCCAACTCGGATGTCCAACTTTCCGCTTTGAAATACCATCAGAGCGAAGTGCATCAATTTTCAGATTAAAAAAAGTTGGCTGGTCTCGCTCTGAATTAGAGGGGTGAAATAAATTCCATTGCCATCTTTAATTATATGATGAATTAATGATTATTATTGGCTAATTCACCAAATATGAGTGCACCTGAAGCCATTTTTTCTTTTGCACATGCATAATTTAGGAGCAATTAACTTTAATTTAGGAAAAAATGCTAAATTGGTAAACGCCTCTTCCGCGTCTTCTAGAAAGGACCTAAAGAAATAAATATATGACAAGAAATAAATTTGAAGGAATCATTACAAGAAATAAATGCATGAATAGAGGAATAAATGAATAGAAGAAACAACTTCCTTTGAGTTTCACAACAATCGCTCGAAAATAGAATTGAACCCTAGCTTGATGAGTTGTTCTTTTTTATTCGTTATTTAAGCTCGACAGAAAAGACTTGTGTTTTATTTTCACAATGCGTCTTATTGTAGGCAGCTGCCCTTATTTAGCAGAATTGTTCAACGCCTTTTCATAGTACGCGCGTGAAAATTAAATGAATTATCTGTTACCCAATTACGCTGAATTTTGTAAAACTTATCTCAAAGCCTTGTAATCTTTTGCACCCGCAAACATAACCTGCTTACGTTTTTTTAATTTAATTTGGTCTAGTGTAATATTTGTTCATACACACCGAGGATAAGAAAACCTTCAACAAACTACTCAAGGCCTCGTTTAGGTTTCAGTGAATAACTTTGGCATCGGTAGTAATGTTGCTTTATTGCTGTGACAGTCTCGAGATGTTTTAAAAAATTACAGCTCATAAGTATAATTTTTCACAAACAACAACGCCCGAAGGTAATTTTGCTAATACTCTCACATTTAACTTACCTCCCAATTCTTTACATTATTATATTTGGTAACTCACGAGATCGTCGGTTGTCGGCTTAAACGCGTACAATTTGTAGGGGTCTCAGATCAGTCATTTATAGTTTACAAAAAAGTCTACAATCCAGAATCAGGTACAAAAATGTAACAATTAATGTACTCGTAATATGGACATATTGTTCAATCAATCATTATTTCGTCTCCATAAAAGTGACCTTCAAAGGCTTCCATTAATCCTCTATAAAAGGATTACTCGTGAAAGAGAGCAGAGAGAGAGAGGGAGAGAGAGAGAGACAGGGGGGAGAGACTGTCTCCTAACAAAATGATCCGCTAGGATTTGAGTATCGTTTGCAGGCTGGAATGTAAACGCGCACCAAAAAAAGCCAGTTGTACAAAAAATAATCATCTTGTTATTTAATAATCAACTATGGAGTAGTGAACGTTTCCCAAAAAACAAAACAAAAAAGCCCTGACGATAGTGCTGGGAAAATAATAACTCTCAAATTTTAAACGTAAGCAAATTGTTATTTAGCTTTTAGATAAGGATGAAAACCGTTACGCAAGATGAGGGCGTAATTTTTGAGGAAGGTGAGACTTCTCAGTTCTCTCGTTCCCGAAGTTATGTTTTCAACACCCTGGAGCACAAAACTTAGGTCCTCTCGCCACCAGGTCCTAACGATGAATTATTTTGCCTACATGATGAATCGAACTGGTGACTAATGTGAGCTGACAGCTCAATCAGTCTTTTGATTATTTACAGCCACTAAGTCATCCCATAGAAATGTAATTACAAGATTAACATCTAAATTGATGATGCCAATAATAATTATAACGACAATACTAACAGAGTAAATAGTGGGCAAGATTTCAGTTTTACAAACGTTATGGAGAGCACAACTGAGATGGTATGTAAGGTAGATAAATATCCAGAAACTAAAATTGTATTCTCGTCATCCAATAATTCAGTGAGAAACATTCTAATAATGTACACTTAAAATGCTAAAATGCAGTTGGATGGTTCCAATGATGAAGTGTAATTTTCTAATTCGATGCTCGTTTACGGAAGATTATTTAGTTTTCCCATTCTTATTATAAAAATACCTGATATATGTACATACTCGTTTTACTCTTCAGTATTGTTGTTAACATTACCCTAACTTTCCTCTTCAAAAGATCCTTTCATAGCTGCATATTCACGAGAGGAAATAATGTATCCCAAAAGTGTTGTTGTATTCTTTGTTCCCCGAATGTTTGATTGATTAAATTCAGGCATCACTGCGCCCATGAGCTCCGTGATTAGAGCTCGTCTGTGCAGTCGCGTGCGCAAGGGTCAGTAACGACGGCTGCGCCCAACAAAATTCTGAATTTTCTATCATCAAGGTTCAGCAGTCTGGTGTTGATCCCAAGAGATACCAAAACACAATTTCCGAATTTAAACGAAATCTCCTTTCCAAACAATGGATGAAATTTAGTACGCAATTTATGATTTCATATGTTCTTTGGAGAATTTTACATGAATGTCGCACACGGTTGCGTCAGGTAAAGCAGTGAAATTTCTTATCACTCGTTGCAATTGGAACTTCCATGGTGTAGGTACGTTTCTTGAAATAATGGTTTTCAGTGCTTTCTAAACGTGAGATAACACCATTCTCAATTTAATCTAATGAGTCCCGCTGAAGGAACGAGCCACAGTACGCGAATAATTTTTCTCAACGTAAACAATTTTGAATCAGAGAAAGGACCTCCTCTTTCAGTACACACGTCATCGATCACGTCGGTCAGTTTTTACGTCCGGCATGACAAGGAGTGTTCAAGCTCGACAGCTTTCAGACGCAGGACTTGTCCGGTCGGCTGTGAGAGCAGAAAAGTTTCATCTCTCATAAATATATTTTTGCAGATTCTTTATGTGATACAAATGCTGTTATGAGCTCCGCAGAGGAGGAAAAAATTATAGAAATAAATACAAGTCATTTCCAAATGAAAAACGGGCAACAGGCCGTTTTACAGAAAAGAACAATCTCAGTTGATCCTGAAGGGCAGATTTTCAGGCTTGATTTCTTCCAATTGGCGTCCGAGCTCTGAACTAATTCGCTGAGCTCCAGTCGATGTGGCTTGTTCTGCTTGGGTTGTTTTGCTCATCCGCTGTGGAACGCCAGCACTCATGGCGAGTTCTTCACGTAATTGTTTTCACGAAACTCGTTTTTCATGTTCGAACCTAAAATTAAAAGGACTTAAGGGCCAAAACTTGGATAAACAAAAAAGAAGGCTTAGAGACAAACAAGATTATTTAAAGCTCTAAAAATTTCACTTGAATGTTTGATTAGGATTTTCTTAAGACTCTGACGAAATTTTAGAACGAAAGAAAACTTGTTGCATGCACTAAGAAAAGTTTACCTAAGAGGGAAGCAAGATTTAATACAAATTTTAAGTAGGTGAATCAAAGCATATTCACATAAGAGTTCTCACTACATCACGTTTGAAATATCATGATAACATATAAACATCCAATGGTAAAAAGTGCCTTAACAAGGATGAAGAGACGTTACTCATCTCAAGAAATTCTCGATAACAAAAGAAATTTCTCTCACAAAATGTGTGGAAGGTAGATGATAGGAACGATTTAACAATAATCTCGGGGAATCATAACTTAGAGATGGATATTTAGTAGTAAAGCCGCTTGACTCTCCAGAGGTCAGATTGTGGCACGTATCTCGAATTGTGAGAAACGGTGGCCTGGCAGGGCGGGACGCGAGCTGGTGCTGGGCAACAGGACAGACAGAAAGAGAGGCAAAACCCACACGGTGAGGGGATAAGGAAATATTCTTTGTTCCTGTGTGAATGCGAGTACTGTGAAGAAATTGCTGCGCGGTGTGCGCGCGACATCGGAACTAATGTATTTTCAGTTGCAGGTGCAAGCATGAAACATTATTTCGACGTGGTTTTTGGTCCTAAAAAAACTAATATGCACTACTTTAAAAGCGGAAATTATCCTGCTATTCAAAATGATCGTTGTAACATGTGATTTGTCAGAGAAATTCATACCTTACAACAAAGGATTTCATGCATGAAGGTCACCGACACCTGTGGCCTCAGGGTAGCCTTTATTCGGCTGCAGTCGGCGCTCGCACTTAAAGTATCCTTCCAAATCTGATCCTCCGGTGAACTCCTTCACAACACTTCGTTGTGACCTCTGCTCGTGAGTGGGACGAACTTTTGTAGAACATCAGGGGGCTGCAGGTAAGAGATGCGCTGCAAAATTGGGCAAACTTCGTTAGGAACGACAATTATTTTGCAGAAACTGGCATAAAAACTTTTAAAACGGTTTTGATCTTACTTCTTAGTTTTTCCTCAAAATGCGCATTCTTGGACTGCCTCTCGGGTCCTTAATTAAAACCGAAATATTTCTTGAGGGAACTAGAAGTCTTAGAGCTTTTGCGCTCTCCAGACCTGAAGAGCCATTGCCATTATTTCCCAAGCATCACTTGAGGTTTGCACCCCCAGAAAGTTAAACTAAAAACCGTTATCGCACTTTTTCAGCTCTCGTGTGAACAGGCTTGGGGAATTTTCTTGTCAATGTTCGATGCATATCATTGCCGAGTTTTCTTTCTGTGCCGCGAAATAAGAGTTTGTTTCAAAGTTTCTGCACCCCATGACACTGGTTGAATATGAGCGGAACGAATGCGTGCTGGAATTTGTAAAATTTTTTGGTATCATCTACGAGTCCTCAACGGTTCAATGATGTCCAGCATAAAAACCGTGGAGAGAGAGTAATATCAAGCAAGTCATAGCAAGGATTCCTTTTTTTCTTTTCTTTCTTTTTTCACGTGAAGTTTGATTTCTCGACCACCCTTTCCGTATGAGAGGAAATGGTCCGGGATTTTTATTAGATTCAAAGTCATTGCTTGATATTACAAATGTTTTTTGCTATGGTAATGATCTTCAACAGAGCAACCAACACGCAAAGCTGGAAAAATTTTGAGTGTGATTTCAATCGTTCGATTCATGAGCTACTTCGAAAAAGTAGACTTTTACTTAAATACCAAATTCTATTTGCTCTGTCATACTAATTAGAAGTCTACCTTTGGTTATATCTAAGTACGCGGACATCCATCTCGCGTCACCATCATAAACTAGTGAACATCTCACTTCGTCACCTCGATGCCCAGACCCTTTTTCCCATCCCGCAGGAATGTAGCAGTCTCAAATACCGTACGACTTACATTAATAGGAATATTTTGTGACGTAAAGGTCATCAGTGTCGGCAAGAGAACATAGTATATGAAGTGCACATAAAAGTTGCTAAACAGCTTCACTGAGGCTCACAAGAGCAGCACCAGGCCCAGGTAATGGGCCAGCCTGGAGCGCCGCCGACCGTTCGGACGTCCTGCAGCACCTCTCGCTGTGACCTCAGACGTGCCCTGTACTGCAGCAGCCTGAACAACGCTGTATAAGAGCTCTCTTTCTGGGACGATAGTGTATTGTTATGACACTGAGTTGTACAATTGTAAATTGTATCTTTACTCATGAAAAGTGTTTTGATTTTTGAGGTGTTTACACAATTCGAGGGTCTGCGAGGGCCCTGTACTCGTGTTAATTAAGCCTGTTAGAAAATAGAAAAATCTTGTGAGTTACGGACAATCAGAGTGGGGATAATTTTACTACATCGGTGATAATAAAGCTAAATCATTGGAAAATACTAGTAGTGAAGTTCTGTATATTATGAACTGTCCAATGAAACTTTTTATGCAATTATACATTTGCATTTGAGCTGTAATGACGGATCATACATCCAAATACAACGGCTTGTCATTATTTTCAAAAACCTAGATTTTGAAAATCACACAACAGCAGTGCGAGGCATCTAGGCGTCGGTATAATTTAGCACGCGGAAAAATGAGTAAACTTTAACATTACTTCCCAGGTGCAGCTCTGATTCACCGAGATTTACTTCCACACACAGAAATATTTTGGTCAGGGACTCAGTTCCACGGTTTAAAAATAATCTAACTGTAGAATAGAATGTTTTAAAGAACATCACTACAAGTATTCTGAAACGAAAAGTTCTTTGGCAGGATGAGAACATAGGGTCCATGTTAGGGAAAATTTTGCAGGATGAGAACATAGGGTCCCTGTTAGGGAAAATTTGCCCATTTCGAAGTCTTAAGAAAAATTGGCAGCCAAAGTTTTTCTTTTTTCAACTCAGTGTGGCGAGCTAACGCATTTTAATGCGTAAAGTTTTAAAAAATGGAAAAAGATTTTAAACGAACAGTTTCAAGGCTTGAATTTAAAACTGTGAGTACATTTTTCCGGTGAGTGCGAGCAGACGTGCGAGGTGAGACTGCTTCAGTCCTGTCCGTGCCTCGCAGAGGTCAATCAATACGACCAAAAATCATATTGATTTGTGGATGTACTGTCTTCTATTTCAGTCAGAAACAACTTATGAATGAAAGGGTTGTAAAATTGCAGCTTTACTTATGAACTAACTGTTTTTCTTTTAATGTCTACTACAAAATTTATTTTTATACCTTTAAAACAATAAAGTTGCATTTTTTAACGATTTGGTAGCAAGTGGAGGGAATAAATTTCTTTTCTCCAAGGACTCCGTCCAGATTCATAACACCTCTTCAGTTAGGCCTCTCGCGTGCGAACCTTGTTATGCAAGCTCATTAGCACTCTAGTGTTTACGGGACAAACCCATAATCTTGGTCGGCTTTAACATTGACCAAGTTTTAATTTCGTTCAATTAATTTCAGCCTGAAACGCGGTAACCAGAAACTGTTACTGCAGAATTTCGCTTCCTGGATTGTGGGGAAGTTTCTATTTATTTGATGTTAGACTTCAATCCAATTTCATAACCAGACTCGAATTAAATCCCTTCATTGACAGGAGACTTCACTTCAATTATAACACAGACTTCAAGGCTATTGATTATTTTAATTAAGTTTTGATCAGCGAATTCAAAATTTAAGATCTGTTCCTAGTAATCACTAAGCCTGTTTTAGCCCTATTGGTCACTATTTCAAAGTGACGTTGGAACCTCTAATGATTCTTCTTTATTTTCCAACAAATATCCGAAACTAAGAAAACAATTCATTCGTTTGAGTTCCAATGAGCCGTAACCATGATACGACGGGATTTCTAGATATGGGGTGTGAATTTCTGCCCTATGTTATTCCTGAAGACTGTGCAAGGCATCAAAAAAGTAAGGTGATCAGAGTTTTAGTACTATAATATAAATGATAGAATATACGGGGTAACGCAAAAAAAGGAAACCTGTTTTTAAATTAGTGTATTTTACAAACTACTAATGATAGGTTTCTTCTTGGAAGACTGTGTGATACGTTGAAATTTTGAGCAAACGTATTTGTTTTACATTTCATGAGGATACCTTAAGAATTATGAACATTTCAAACATTGAAAGAATAAATTTGAGATACATTTTGGAAATTTGCTTCATCGACTGCAGCCGAATTTAAGAAGCCTAGTAAGAAAATTAAAAAAAATTAAAAAATTGTTCGCAAGCATCTGTCCTTATAGTCTTTAATCATCAATGCATAAAAGAAAACTATAAATCTAGCTGAAGAATTTTAAAATTTCACCGAAATAGATAGATAGTTAGATTTACAATGAAATATTTAGCGGGACGACTTTCACCAAGATTGCAGAGGAAGACGAACCTTTACGAAGACCCCAACAAACCTTCTTTCCAAGCCTCCCTGAACAGCTTGGCTCGCATAAACCATATTCTATTTGATCGCGGTACATCAATAAATTATCGATGGAAGAACACATTAATAGCAACATGACATTGCCTCACACTTTTCTCGTGACTGGTTTCACCCTTTCGAGTGAGTCAGACCTATTACCTTAACGTTACCAGTGTAATGTACTGTTTTTATTACACATCTGCAGATAAAAACATGCTTTACAAAAGCGAGCATTGCCCGTTGTGCTCAAGGCATTTCAACCAATAAATACTGAAGAGAAATAAGCATTTAACTTTTTTCTTTAACAGAAAAACGAGTTGCTTCTAATGTTTTTGGTTGCGTGACGCACGACAGTTTGCAAACTTAGGTAGCTGATATCTATCGCTCTGAGACACTCCGAAGAGGCCCTTGAATCCCAGCGACGTCGTTAGTGCAGTCAGTGTACTGCGTCCCTTCGTGGACAGTGCAATTTATACTGGAATATTAACGGATTAACTGAGTTGTACGTATGACTCAATAAATCGTTCAACAGTTTTGTTTCTACAATATAATGTGCAGCTTAAGTCTTGAGTTTGATGGACGTATAGTGTTTAATGCACGTGAAATGCATGAGAAATTACCGAAAACATCACGTTTAGTGTGTGCGGAAAACAAACATTTTCCACCGTGCAAAAACTCCATTCAGCCAGAGACAAGTAACCAGAAGCTGTAACTTCGAGATTTCACCCCTGAATTGCGGGGGAGTTTCTTCCTGTTTAATGTTGGACTTCAAAACCCTATTTGGAACTCAGAGTTAAAACCCATGTATTGAGATAAGACTTCTATTAGAAAACAGACTTCGACCTTATAATGAAATCAGACTTAACCCCTTCATTATACTCGTATGGACGTGGGGCTTCACCCCCTATCTTGCTGGAGGCCGACACAATCTACACGCCTCAGAAGCTCGACACCTTCTCTTTTGTTGTGGAGTAGATGGAAAGATGTGAGAAATCCAGCGGCCGTCTCTCCAGTGACGGACCTCATATGCAGACACGGACGGCAGCGGGCACCTGACTGGCACTCAACTTCAAGTGCCAATTCTGTTGCAGAATTAGGAGAATTTTTTCCAAGTCATTTTTATTGCAGCAGTTAGACAATAAACGATATTGGACAGTTTGGTTTGGTCACGCCTGTTTTACGATGATTTTCTGGAAAAACTGCATACTTTTACAGCACGTATGCACATCCTTCAGTAAAAGTGGTATTCCAACAGGGGCGAAACAGGATTTGTTACGTTTTTTTCGAGCTCGAGCCCCTTTGATTTGTCTGGCAAGGAATGAATCATAAGTAACTGAAATTATCATTTCGAAGGCGTTTAACGTTGGGTTTTGAATTGAATCCTGCGAATTTTAGCTGAGAATAATTTCGTGAATTTTACTCAAAGCTCCCAGTTCAAGACAATTTATTTCCATGATATTCTACTGCATGTTTTGCAAAAAATTTCTGACATTTTTTGTGACGCGTGAATGCAACAGGGGCATCCACATAAATTTTGTACAAGCTACACTCAATTATATTTTTATTGTCGGTCGCCTGCTGCCGAGCGTTCGTCTGATGAGAGCTAAGATAAAATTAAAATCACCATCAAAATTCGAATTTTATCTTCAGTTCCTCACGCACAAATGGCAAGCCTCCACATGCTAAATGTGGGCTGCAAGTCCGGAAAAAGCTTAAACAAATGCGCTTAAATTCTATCACAAATACAGTTGGACCACCTAAGAAACTGGCGCATGGACTGTATACAAGCACAGGAAGCTTAAATTTTGCTTCAGGAATAAAGTTGCCATATCGCAGCAGTTCTTTATGAATTTTTGATGGAGGCCACCTTTCCCTCAAGAATAATGCATGGATGAAGACGCCGAGACTCCTGACATGGTCAGGTCTCAGCAGAGAAAACAGTGCTCTCTCTCAGAAATGTCCAGAGAATGATAGCATTTGCCGGCCCTTTCCAGCCCTAATGCATCCTCCACGTGCGGAGTACGAGGTACAGATTGAGGGTCCTAGCTTTAATGCCTTTTCCAGGTACGTGGTACGAGGTATAAACTGAGGGTACGAGCCTTAATGCCACTGCCAGGTACGTGGTACGAGGTATAAACTGAGGGTACGAGCCTTAATGCCCCTGCCAGGTACGTGGTACGAGGTATAAACTGAGGGTACGAGCCTTAATGCCCCTGTCAGGCACAAGGTACGACGTACAGATTGAGGGTACCAGCCTTAAAGAGACCAAATTATTTGCCCCTAATTTACGAGTGGTTTGCGGGCCTCACCTTTAATGCAACCCTCAAGTGCGTACTACGTGACCCAGATTGGGGGTACCCCAGCCCCCCCTCCCCCCCCTGAGAGAGAATGCAAGTGTGCACTTAATGCTTGACGGATATTGAGTATTGATGAAGGAGAATTATGTAGCGTAATGCAGCTACAATGTCAACAGAGCAAAAGTGGTTCACTATCCATGAAGTAGTAAATAAAAAGGCTGGGGTTCCGCTTGAATATTTTAACTGAGAAAAAAAAGACTAGAGACACAACTCTTAATAAATTCATTTTTTACAAAGGAATGATTAGGACCAACAGAAATTAACGTTTCCACCAGCCTCCGAGATTATTTTTAACACTGGTATAAAAACGAACAGAAAATCAGTCAAACTCTACATAAAAATATAATGGGGAAAAAAATTGAAGTATGCTTTTTTTTGTTAAGATCATATTAAAAAGTGCGTCTTTCATCTCCTTTTCTTAGTTCGATTAGGCAGTGCCTGTGGAATGGCTATGGAATTTCGTCTCCAAGGTCTCAAGTGCAGCAACCAACAAATGAATGCCGCTCCTGCTTTATCGAGTCGTGTTAGGAATTGTGTAGCTAACCTCCGTGAAATGTTCCGTGAGTCAGACTCGAGAGATAGGTATTTATTTTAATTTGTTTTCACAATCAGCACAACTAATCAGCTGATGCTAAGTTCGAGCTTCAAGTAGCTTAAAATCACTCAGTATTTCAAACACGTTGCCTTGCACACTGTGATCGTTCATGCTCGGTTTCCGTACTCACAAGACGTCAAGGGAAGTAAACCGCTCACTCTGTGGTGTAGCATTAGCACCGCTACTGCTGCTCACCTCAGGAGCCTGGCAGCATCGACATCCATTCCTTCTGTGCCACACGCGGTGGCAGTGGAACTTACCGGTAAGAGTTACGAGCTTTTCTGACTCACAATTTCTAAGTAAACGGCAGAGTTATTTGCCATAACAGTGCAGTAGATGCCAGTACCAGTTACTGTAGCAGTGCAGTAGATATCAGTACCAGTTACTATAGCAGTGCAGTAGATGCCAGTACCAGTTACTATAGCAGTGCAGCAGATGCCAGTTCCAGTTACTGTAGCAGTGCAGTAGATGCCAGTTCCAGTTACTGTAGCAGTGCAGTAGATGCCAGTAGGAACAATTTCCCCCAAGGCAGACCAATTTTGCATCGATTGAGAGACGAGCGTCGACCATTAAACTTTAACGACAGGGTGTGTCTCTCTCTGACACACCAGCTTGTGGCTTAGAGGTCTGCTCCTTGTAGACGCTAGGGCCTCGTTGTGGCTCTTTTAAATGTCCCAGGCTCGGTATTATCGCTTTAAAGTCGCCTGAGAACTTCCTTCGGACACACACCGAGTTACGCTCCACACGCAACAGAAGGTTAAAGTTAACATGGCCGGCTGAATTATCTTGTTAGCTTTCCCTTTAATTTAGATTTGACAATTTGCATTTGAATGCAGTTCCCAGCGATACCACTTGCACACCTAAATATTTTTCTTCAGAGAAAAAGGTGATATTGGAAATCCATTTTTTTGTTACGGAAGGCTTACCTTTCATTTAGGAATGAAAATTTTTGTAGCTTAACACGTGTTCAGTCAGACACTTCGTGCTTAGTCTGGTCAGCAGTATTATCCCTAGCTTAAATTTTTGGTTAATCGATGTGCTTAGACCATAATTGCCAGGTCTAAAAGGTTTCCCTCAATAAACAAGGGTTTAGAGAAGTGCTACAAGGTGGAGACTCGAAGTCACAGTGCCAGAGTCAGGGAAGGTAATCCAATTGACCTTAATTCAGCCACTTTCCAATGTTGCCCAAGCTTCCACTAGCCTGTCTTGTTGATTACAGTCTGAGTGCGGAGCAGGTATTGTTCAAGTAGAGCACAAGGAGCGTAGCTCACCTGATCTTCAAGTCAAAGTGCACCAAGTGTGCCAAGTGTGCCAAGTGTGCCAAGAGTGCCAAGTGTGCCAAGAGTGCCTGAAACCGGACCCGCGACATCGGAGGAGGCCGGGACAGATCGCCACAGAGATTTCGAGTTGCAGCAACGCGTGCACAGCTCAGGTCTCCTGCACGAGCCCACGCTGCCGGATACGTAGCTGTACATCGTCCATACTAGCGTGATGTTGCTCGGAGCAATCTACATGATGTTACTCGGAGCAATCTACATGATGTTACTCGGAGCAATCTACATGATGTTGCTCGGAGCAATCTACATGATGTTGCTCGGAGCAATCTACATGATGTTGCTCGGAGCAATCTTCATTGAGCTCGGAGTAATCTTCGCGATGTTGCTCGGAGCAATCTTCATTGTGTTCGGAGCAATCTACATAATGTTGCTCGAGGCAATCTTCATTGAGCTCGGAGCAATCTACATGATGTTGCTCGGAGCAATCTACATGATGTTCCTGGAGGCAATCTTCATTGTGCTCGGAGTAATTTTCATGATGTTGCTCGAGGCAATCTTCATTGAGCTCGGAGCAATCTTCATGATGTTACTCGAAGCAATCTTCATGATGTTTTGGAATAATCCTCTTAATGTTGCTCGAAGTAATCTTCGTGATGTTCTTCCGTGCCCAAATGACCAACGCATAAAATGGTCGAATGTTCAAATAAAATGCGATAATTTTTTTGCATGCTTTAACGAATGACGTTTCGAGTCAAAAGTATCTTTTTTTAATACTGAGGGACGGTGAAAATTTTTGATTTTATTTTGTGTCGAGGCTCTACCTGATAAGCTTCTCACTTTGGAAGTCCCTGGCGCAGGAGTGAACATTCCATTGGTGTCGTGTCGTCTACCCGCAGCCCTCGGCTTGGCATCATCTGTTGCAGCCCAAGACGTCAGGCAGCGCAGACGATTTAGCTATACACAGGGTGTGGTTGTTGGGTTGTTCAAACACAGGGTGTGGTTGTTGGGTTGTTCAAACACAGGGTCTAGTTGTTCAGGGTTGTTCAAACACAGGGTATGGTTGTTCAGGGTTGTTCAAACACAGGGTGTGATTGTTGAGTTGTTCAAACACAGGGTGTGGTTGTTTGAGGCTCCAATGAAGTCCTGGCTGCAGAGGGTCAGGTCTAGGCACTTAAAGCTATACTTGCTTAAAATACATTGAATTCTTCATGCAAGTAGTTTCACTTATGGTATTTCCTTCTTTTAAATTTATCCTTCAACTGATAAATCGTTGAGACAAACTCTGGATAAATCGTTATGGACAACGGCCGCGTCCCAATATTACTTCCAGATGTGCAGCAACGCTTGGTATTAGTATTCGTGTGGCCAGTGTGGTGCCACCTGCAGCGGGGTACTCGTGTGGCCAGTGTGGTGCCACCTGCAGCGGGAGACTAGACGTCATCTGCACACACGCGTTGTTGAACATGAGAGAATCTCCCATCGCCCTGGAATACCTCTAGCTTCACTACCTAATAGTAACATTAGAGATCATACGGTAGATACTAACCATTCTATGCCTACAGCAAGCTTCAAAGTCATAGCATCGTCCACCGCCACCGATTTAAGGACACTGTAAAGCATTTTCATTCAAAAAATCCGTCACTCGATAATCAGGGCAGCTCGGCACCACTTCAAATACTGGTTTCAGTACCATTTCAATGTAGCAGGATTTATAAGTTTGCTTTCTTATCATCATACCTTAAGAGTTGTGTATCAAACTGTTTGTGCATTAAATGTGTGTTCATTTTCGCTTTAGGATTTTCTACTGAAGATGAGTGTTGTGCACGCTCGAAAGCTCTGGATTTTATTAAAATTTTATGGAAGAAAGATGTTTCCCACAGCCTTCCTAATTACTTTCATAATAAGGCTACTTCCAAAAAGTTGAAGGCTGTAGAAGCCGTGGCCCCCCACCCAACACATCCCTCGGTCTCGTAAAGCAACAACTGGATGCCGCACCGTCATCAACCGACGTCATTGTGTCTTTTGAATGCACTAAAACTAAAGATGTTATTTCAAGACTTCTACTGAATAACAGCACATAGTGTGACCGAACATCATGTACATTTTCTGAAAATAAAGTGAAGCCGACATCTGTCCATACAACCCAAAAATGATCATATTAACACAGTTGACATAGACTAATGAAGTGTGTATTATATTTCGCCCAAAAAATTTTTCCTATAAAAAGTTGTTGCTTCCATATGCGGGCCGGAGACTTCGCCCAAGCGACCTGGTAACACGGCTTGCAATTTTTCTCTTACAAGAAACTAACCTCATTCACTCCCGTCAATTTCTACAACTTGCCGAAAAATGATTCTCTATCAAGTCTATTTCTCTTGATCTTCCTTCACATCTGAAACTGATCTTCCGTTTCAAAACAATGTTTCTAGTGGAGAAACTATGTGGAATTTCAACGTAAAAATTTGTAAAAATGATGTAAAAGGCAGATTGTGCCTTACTCTTGAAACACGTCCCAGCTAATAATTTCCGCTGAATGATTTGCGTTGAAAATTTTCTACCATGAAAATAGAAATGTCTACACGCACGCAGAATAGCTTTTGCAAAATACGATAAGCAAACAAAGAATAAGGTAATAATTGTTAAAACTTCCAATCATTCAGGCTCGATAATCGTGCTTGCAATAGGATATTCTTCAATAACCGCCAGCACATATCCTGCCCCCGAGTGAACACGATAGCAGCGGATGTCGGAGAAGTTGATTAAGAGCTCCGTTTAGTGATATTACTCAACTGACTCCAGTTGTAAAGATAATAGCAGCGAGATCCTGATGGACCTGGAATTAGCGGCTCAACAACTCCAAGGGCATTTTGAGACTGCCCTCTAACCCGAAAAGTACCTATCAAAGAAGATATTAGGGTAGTTTGGGCAGAGCAAGGCTCTCCGCCTGAAAATTTATAGCATATTACAGGAACCGAAGCATGAGAACGAATTAGGCAACTTCGGATAGCGGCCTGAGGGAAACTTGCAGTCTGCGAATAGGTTCGTCAGCGATATTTTCTCGGAGAGGAAGAGGAGAAACTTTGGTTCGAGTTTGCAGTCTTGGAAAAGCGCTGTGAAAGAAGTGGGAGTTCTCCCTCAGATAAAGTGTATGATGGATTCAATGATCCAACTCCTGGAAAGATAAGCAGAATAGGGATATTAGGCATTCAGGCTGAAAAAAATTCTATTGAACAGCCCCTTAATTCTTGTGCGCGCTCGAATAGCGTTCGATCCCCCGGAGATGCTGGTTCTACACATCAACCTTCTAAAAAATGTCAAGACTATCAGCTTGAAATTAGCTCCCTTTACAAAAATTCCAAGTGACTCTTAATATGATTTATTAAGTGACTAAGATTTACTCACTCACTATAGCATTGAGCGTCAATATGAATGAACGAATGAAGAAATTTGATGCCTCTCTCTCTGAAGCTAACCTGAGTATTTTCTAAAAAGCAAAACCATCCCGTGCAACTCAGCCAATTCTAACGAGGTAGGAAAAGCAAAGCTGCCTTTGCCAAATGTCAAGCTCAGAAAGGCTCTCCAAAATATGATCAGGTGGTATTGTCAAGACGTTGCCATGGCTGCGTAATTGGGCTGCGATTGGCAGAAAATGATACTTCAACTCAAAAAAATTTGGTCTCAGTATTGTTGCATCAACACAGATTTCTATCGCCACGTAAAACTGGAAGGTTGAAGTGCAGCCGATGGTAGTCGGAAATGATCGGTTCTTCCGGTTGGGATTTCAGTAGAAATATATTACTTGCAACCGGGTTTCAAAATTTTTGCGAGAATGTTCATGTAGACGCAAGGACCACGCTAATTTCACTAGATTAAAACGGATTCGTTAACCCAATTGTTATTAGTAATTTTTTTTTAATTTTAAATCGAAATCGCAGTTAGAGGTTCAGTTTTCAATCAAGGAGTGATAACAATGCTTTTTACAAAAATGTTTAATCAAATTGTGGTAAGAAAACTTCCGTACTAGAGAGAATATCTTTCACACAACGCTGTTCCTGCTGTCTGTGTCACACACTGGTCACGCCTGAGCTCAAGTTGCTGCAATCTGGCCATCTCTCGACTTTCTTTCTCGGATCATTTTTTGACAAGTACAGTAGACAGTGCAGTAGAGTTGATCAGTGAAGTTCTCTGCGTAAAAATACAGTACTCTGTACAGTTGGCAAGTATACTGAACATTACTTAGAGTATTAGGCGAAATCACGAGAAGACGCAAGAAGAAATTTATCCCGGTTCCGACATATATTCCAGTTTTTATGTTTCTAACCTCCGTGCTGTGCTTCCATTAGGTTATTAAATAATTTCGTTAAACTAATGTCATCACGTTAAGCATCAAGACAAGTTTCGTCAAATTATGTATCAAATACTCTCGTCTGCACAAGCATCGATACTAATATGTTCAAATGCAAACTACAAAAGAACGAAAAATTAGGGAACCAATCCTAATGTACCGAGGCATCTTAAAGGCTTACCAATACTGTTCAACTGAATTCAAAAGGAACTGCCCTAGAACTTCAGATTTGATTTAAACAATGATGAATTCAGAATTTTAAAAAAATTCTACACTTGTATTACCGAAAATTTGGCAAGTGTTTTACTTTATTTGTACATATGTACAATAGTGAGAACACATTCTAAGGTTGAGTTGATGGTCTCAACGGTGACGAAAGTTATTGAAAAGCTTAAGGTATGAAGGAATGCAAAGACAGAGAGGATGAGTTGTTTTCATGAGCACGAAGAAAGCACGTTTAATTAGATTTTTCGGCAATTTTCATATTAAATATAAAGTCGTTCATCAGTTTTTACCTACATATCTTTATTGTATTAAAATTCACCTTCCAAGAAAATATCGCGATGAAAATAAGAATTTTCCCCAGAGGCGGCAGATTGGTGTTTTCAATTCCTAATATCTTCCAATTTTTCCAGTTGAATGATTACTACGAGGTTTTTGTGGCGCATTCGTAAAGAAAATTGCATTTTGGGAGAGTCTCAACACACGTAAAGCTACTTCAATGGCCGGCAGGACCGAGGTATAAAACATCTAGATGAAATAATAATTTTTCATAATAACTTTAAATATCAGAAAATTCTTGATGAAAACCTTTGATGCTAAGTTCAGACCGGACCCTTCAATTTTGTTGACCTTCTCTCACGTGCAAATTTTTATCGTTACTAATAAAATCTACCTCGACGTCTCATGACTGTAGCTGGCCAATACGCGCAGCGATTCAAACTTCATGAGCTCTGATGCTCTGGCAGTAATAATGTTATCAGGCGATCTAGGCTGCTTGGCGCAAAGAGTGAAGGTCAGTACTGACAACACTCAAACCTGTGCACCAGGGAGACATGAATTCAGACAGACGGCCCCGAGAAATTGCTGCTTCAGGAAGCCATACCTGAAAATCTTGGCTTGGCTTTGGAAATAGATCTTTCCAATTTTTTATTATTTAAAAAAAAAACTCTTAGCATCATCCATTCAGGAGTCTGGCGTCACATTGCAAGGAGATCTCTAGTTTCAGTGATGCAAAAAGTGATGAATAGCAAATAGATTTCCTTAACAATACATCAGGGAACAAATTTTCGGATTTTCCAGGTTCTATTGGGTTTGTACTGGAGATTCGGAACAATTCTTAAATATTGTCTTAGTAATTTTATTATCTTAGCACCCGATCTGAAGAAAAACTTCCCAGAAGTCCCCTTTTTATTGCGCTTCCAGGACTGTTTTTGACCTCGAAACTCAGTGAAGTTGGATGTTCACCTGCGCAGTATTCCGGACACCACCTTTTCCACTCTCCGCGAGAATGGCTCCTCATCACAAATTCCCGCATTCTCGTGGCTCGGAAAACGGTCAACGTCGCTGTTTTTATCCGGCCTTCGTGCTTTCCTTGGCCTGGCAAACAATCATTAGGGCGGTCGCGGCGAAATAACTCACCGTGTTTGGCCGCGCTATGGTCGCCTCACAGCCGCCGCTCCGCCGTTCCAGAGGTGCGCTCGGCCTCCGAGACGCCGCTGTGCAGCGCCTGTAATCGACGACTGCATTGAAAGCCGAAGATTACGTAGATTTTAGGGGCAGATTTCTTACGTGAGTAGGTAAACACACGTATGAGCTTAAGGAAGTTTAGGCTCCTCTCTGAAAATGGACCAATTGCATCCAAGTTTTGAAATTGCTCAGTTCAGTGTATATAATAATACAAACATCGGAGCTGAACACAGCAATGCGTTGGTAAATAATGAGAATTTTGGATTCCACTCCTTTAATTTGATACAAAAATTCTACAACGAAAATTTCAATAAAACTAAAATTTGAGTTAGTATGATTTATGTTTTCTCTTAAACATTCGGAAATTGTTTTACGATATTTCGCCGTTTTTTAAACGAAAATAAATTTTCTGGTTAGGTTATCAGCTCATTTCTTTTTATTTTTAGCAAACTGTTCGGGCTTCAGATGAAGATTTTTTTAAATAATTCACCTCAAATCGAGCATCGAGAAGAACTACTCACCTTGAAAGAAACAGCTGGAAATTTTAAAATTGTTATTATCCTAAGCAGAATAATAGACTACATTATGCATTATCCTTTAACGATACATATAAAAGATATCAGAGTCCGTGAGGCCCCTCGAAACATAATGGAAACAAGCGCTGCTTTTAGAAAACATCAAAAAACGGCTTCAAAGTTTCAAGATTCAGGCAGTGAGGTGTAGAGGAATCAATGTAAGCCTCTTCAACTTACATTACTTTTTGACAATTTTGCGGCATCTTTTTGTGTTCACGACTCACTCTGCAGAGAGAGGAAGGTTTCGGGATGGCAGTGGTATCATAACTCATTAACTCATTTTCGCACCACTTTATGATTTCAGGGGTCTCAAATGTTGCGTTTGGTGTTGCTAGTCATTCCATTTTCCAAGGTTCTAATTCTATTTTTAACAACATCTCTTAGTAATCCACCTCTTCAGAAATCTCAACTTACGATTAGAAAATCAATTTGAAAGATTTTTCCCCCTTCCTTCATATAGTAAGACAGTCATTGCTTAGCTTATTTAAACTATCCGAGAGTAAAACTTTGAAATAGCGAATAT
>VOMN01136816.1:0-11771 GCA_014899125.1 Orchestia grillus | reverse complement strand
AGTTTGCTTGGTTACATAATTTCTGATTCTGCTGTGCTGACGAGATGCAAAATTACTTAAAAAGACGATCTAAACTTATAAAGGACTACCTAAACCGTAGTGCGCCTTAAAATTAAAAGGACTTCCTTACTTAAAAGGACTACCTAAACTGCAATGCGCCTTAAAACTTAAAAGGACTACCTTACGTAAAAGGACTACCTAAACTGCAGTGCGCCTTAAACTTACAAGGACTACCTTAATTAAAAGGACTACCTAAACTGCAGTGCGCCTTAAACTTACAAGGACTACCTTACTTAAAAGGACTACCTAAACTGCAGTGCGCCTTAAACTTGAAATGACTACCTTAATTAAAAGGACTACCTAAACTGCAGTGCGCCTTAAACTTAAAAGGACTACCTACACTGTAGTGCGCCTTGAACTTCCATGACACGCTTACCACAATCGGCGTATTGCACATTGCTCGGTCTATTTAAAAAAAAAAAGAACCTTTATTATTCCAACACGTTTTACCGTTGGGTTTTAAATGCCTTACAACTACTGGTGCGGTGGGGGATGTGAGGAATGTGTGGTTTAAACTTCCTTTTCCAAGGGAAGTACTCCGTGGTCACGTGAAAAGCCCCAACCACCTGAGCCGAGGCTCGAACCCTTGTCCTTTCGGCTGTGAGGCCATCACGTTCACCACTGCACCATGGAGCCCACAAGCGAGGTGATCGTAATTTGGAATAAATCATTGTTATTAAATGATATTAAACGATTATCCCGAGTAACCAATCTCAGGTGGTGGCGGCGTAGCCCAATAATACTACGAATTAAACTCGAATTGGCACGGTTTTTAACACGAACTAAGACCAGTCAGTGAATGCACGAAATAATCGATCATTGACGTAGCGTCACTACAAGTCATTCACCCGTATCTACAATATTCGTTACTGGTGATTTGAAACCGAAACGATGCTGGCAGCAGTCTAGAATAGGTAGAAAACATTGTACATGGGCACAACTCACAAGTAATTAAAATTTGGTAGTATTTATTGTATGTATCATTTTTCAGGTTCGTTCCACGTCATTATCAATATCAATTTGGATTGTGACAGAGCTCAGGTCTGGCTTTATAATTTCATCATCATAATAGTTTGATAAAATCGTCGAGTTAAACGCGAACAAATTTCCGTAAGTTTTTGATAATTTCTTATCCCGAAAATTATTTTTTATCAGGAATATTCGGAAATGGTCGGATACATGTAGTTAATATTCCTGTCATGATATCAGACGGTACTGTCACGAAAAAAGTATCAATTAATGTAGCGGATTCAGAAGATACTCTAGTTGCCTTAGAAATGACCAGCAGAAATAATTCTAACTGTATATGACTTTAGAAGTCCAGAGTTGAATCACAATTGTTAGAATAAAGAGGACTGTAGAAATTCGCCCCAAATTATGATCCCACCAAGTTGAGATTTATTTAACGATCGAATAATTCAGTTTAGTTCAATAATTAATACAGTTGGAATTCCACAGGGAAATCAGTAGATTGTTTTTAAGAGTAAACGTCATACACTTTTTTATTTCATTAAATAGGGCTGCAACATCATACACGTTTATTGCTTCTTATAATATTTTCGTATTCAGTTTCTCAGAGATATATATACACTCACCCCACCACCTCATTTCAAGTTATAATTTGCAAGGAGTGGTACGGTGGAAAATTCTCCATACAGTATTTGATATATTTTTCGACACGGTATCAAGCCAACTCTTGGTGTAGCACAATAAATCGGAATTATAATTTTGCTCTGCAATAGTGAACTTCATTTCACCTAGTTCGGGTTAGAGAGAGCTACAGTTCCAACAAATAATAAATGGGTATTTATTATTTATAGTCGTGGTGTTTTGAATTATATGTACAAAAATCCTGACAGCAGAATGTATCATTTTAATCAGGATATAGTGAATTAAACTTATTTAAATCGAAGCCAATACTAGGAAATATTTCACATTGCTTAGCCATGTGAATTGGGTGAGCTATCTGAAAAATAATAGGCAAAAAAGGATTAAATGAAGCGATACAAATTACTTAGATTACGAGCTTTCCTTTCTTCATTTCTGCCGAGGTGTTGTGGCATGTCGTCATTTTCGGAGCGTGGTATCGCGACGAGTTCCCACCTCTAGGTCAGGTCCCAAGCTTCAGAATATTATCTTCTTGCTACTCGTGTCCGGTGATTCGGATGGTACTGAATCTAGGCTTTAACACTTTGAGTGCGATTCTCCATACAGGTTAAATTTCACGTCGACAAATATTTCCCTAGTGAATGAAAAAAATGAAGGATTTTGTTTTCACAAATTATGCTATCCAATTCATTTTCTTTCTAATCTAAACTAGTTTATTCGAATAATGAACACAAATTTCATGAACACATACAAATTTGCATTCCTATGTATTAGCCCTCTGGTTACGTCAGGTCAGGTTAGATGATCGCGTGCACCACCTATGGCGCACGTCGCACTCTAAGGGTTAAGGCGGTCAGCTTCTGGCGCTCAAGAGTGGATTCCTTTTCTCTTATAACCTAAGGGATATGTTAAATAGTTATATCATTTCTGTCCAGGGGTATGAAGGTGCTGCCTTCTACTTTATAGACAAGAGGATCTGCTTGGGTATCATAGATAACTTTTTCTATAAGTGGCTTTCTTGTTTACTATCATTAAACCATCATTCTCACTCGTGAAGTTTATGGCTCCTAGATGCTTAGTTTCTGGCTTTGACTTATCTGTATGGCACCGAGTCGCATTTCTGAACAGGAGCTCAAGTTTTTATAAGAAGATTAAGATATTTTTTCACGTACGCACACTTCAGGGACATTTGCACTTTTATCTGATTCTATTCCACTTTTGAAGGAACCAAAATTAGCGGCTACGAGCGATTTTCGCATTTGTTCAAAATTTACATGGTTAACGAAAATTTGAAGATTTGTGGCTGAATTTCCAGCAACAGTTGTGCTAGCGAGTTAACTCGTTGAGCTAGGTCTTCAGTCGAAATTTTCATCTCGGCACTGCGTGCTTTTACTTGAGAGGTGAGTTGTTTTCTAGTTCATTCACGATATTTTCCTTTACTTTTACTATAAAAGCAATATTTTGCCGGTGGTTTTAAACTGAGTTCACTCACTCACAAGTGATGAAGCAGCACATTCGTTTCGGCAAGATGTGTGTTGTGCCGACGTTCAATGCAGGGGCGGCTGGCCGCGTTCGGACTAGACATGAACAGTCTTTCTCCGTAATTGGANCAGCTCGCGGATATGCGAAAGCACACCATGCACACAAAGCGGCGTCACCCCAGTGTGGCCAGGGTATAAAGGCCCAAAGATTTTCCAGATATTCAAGACATAAAACTACAGCAGAAATTTTAAAAGTGATATCATATCAGTGGTTTTACAATGAGTTCTCATATACAAGTAATCATAAAACTACAAGAGAAAGAAGATCGCAAAATGAAGTTACCCTCACCTCAGCCGCAGCCACCAATTAGAAAAAGTCAACACAACTAAGAACAAGGAGTCCATAAGATAGATGGACTCCTTGGTAAATAACACAAGCTTGATTGGACCCAGGGTGATATTTAACTAGTTATGACTATCATGATTGCATTGAGAATAATTTGTATCTTCAATTCACTTGACCGCCATGTTTCGTGGCCTGATGACGCTTCAGCATCGCCATCCGGGAACAAGAAAAATCGCACATGTCGCATTGGCATCGCTCTCCTAACCCATGTTTACGTAGTAAATGTGCCTTCAAATTACTTTTGTATGCACTAGAATAATCACACAGTTCGCATTTTAGGGACTGGTCAACGCCATGTTTAACGACCAAATGGTCTTTCAAATGCCCCTTGTGTGTGCAAGAATATTCGCAATACATACATTTTAATGACTTTCCAATTCCGTGTTTAGCGAGCATGTGATCTTTGAGACAATTGGTCTGACCGCTAGAGTAGTCACAGAACTCGCACCTAATGGCCTTCCCAATTTCATGCTTGGCGATCAAATGAATCTTTAAACAACTTCTTTGCGCAGTGGAATAATCACACAGTTCACATTTGAATGGTACTCCAACATTGTGCATGGTAATGAGGTGTCTTTTCAACTGACTTCTCTCGGAACTAAAATACTCGCAAAAGTCACACTTGACTGGTTGTCCAACCCCGTGTTTCAGAAGCAGGTGTCGCTTCAGATGATCTTTACGCGCACAAGTGTAACAGCAGAGATCACACTTGAAAGGATCACCAATGTTATGTTTGGCAATAAGATGCTTTTTCAAATCTGTATTACGTACGGTAGAATAGTCACAAAGCTTGCACTCAAGCGCATATCCTATACCATGTTTTACAGTCATGTGCTTATTGACTGCAGCCCTCCAGGCACTAGAATAGCTGCAGAACTCGCACTTGAACGGGTCACCCACGCCATGTTTGGCGATTTGATGCTTTTTCATGCACCTTTTCTCAGCACTAGTATAATCACATAACTCACACTTCAGTTGCGGAGAAAGCCTATGTCTGGAAGCGTGGTGACGTCTCAAATTCTTCCTGCGAGCACAAGTATAGTCACAAAATCCACACATAAATTCTGTAGTCCTTTTCGAATCATTATGCGTAGGACTACGACCTGTCTCAGGCACCGTTTGAGAGCTCTTAGCAGATTCATCATCAAAAAGTTCTTGCTTCACAGAGAAATCTTCCACATCAACCTCTTCACTCTTGCAGGCGGCCACGGAGTGCGCATCATTCGATGTCTCCTGAAAGAAAATGAACTTGATGGTAATCACGCAAGTCTTATTCTGTATTAGAACGAGGCTAACAAGCTGCAAGTCAGCTTTTCAGTGATCAAGTCATTGAAATTGTCTCTTGAATTCAAGACTAACGCCCTTTGTAACCGCACGAAGGATCTTGAGAGCAAATCAATGATAAGATCTCCATCAGTTGAATGAACATTCTCCAATATAACGGCTCACATTTCCTGTGGGTCGTCAGTTTGGTCACGACATTGACCAAACTACAGAAATATATTCAAACTTAAATTGCACGGTTGATTGTATTTACTTGCATCTATGGAATTGTTTCTGAATGGAGAACTCTTGGTCATGTAAGGAGAAAGACAGCATAGATTGAGAAATGCTCATTTGAAGTCGCAAACATTTTGGAGTCACACCTAATTAGCTTTTACTCCTTCGAGAACCGTAAAAACCGGACACTCGGTTTGCAGATCATTTCGATGGACAAAATAAAGAAGCTTCTACACGAACAAAAGCTACAATAAACAAATATATACAATAAAATATAAACAGAAGCTGAATTTTTCAAAGGTGTCGTTGGGAAGTAAGAAGTATTTAGGAAAATTTCAACTGAAAAAAGAAAGATAGCAGCATTTAAGTTACTCGGACTATCTCGCACCGAAAGGGTAGAGACAATTTAGTATGGGCTTTAAAGCACGGCGAGTCAGTGCATAAGGTGAGTTCCCACACAAGATACTATGCGCAAAGAAACAGCAAATTAAAAAGGAAGAGGAAAAAAGATAAAGAATAATCAGCAAAGAAAGCATAGAAATGGAAAGAAGCAAAGTGGGCACGAAAGATAGAAGTCCCGAAGGCCTAGCTAAAACTGAAGTATTTCATTACATAACCATGCAATCGATGCAGTCTTTCATAACTTTCATCTTCTGTAACAAGATTTCATTCATTCGCTATAAATATTTCATTGATTCAGTGCTCTCATCAGAGCAGACACTTATTCATATTATTTTCTGAAATAAAGGTTAAGTGAAAGCTCTAGCATGTTTGCTATTTCTATTTATGTAAACATAGTCACAATTTTGAACTGAAATAGCAAAATTAAAACCTTGGATTATAAACGGTTAAGAAACTCATTGATAATTGTTAATTAAAGGTCAAATCCTCAAAAACGCTGAAAAAATTCATTCATACATTTAGAGAGGGAATGCAAAATATAAATAATGCATATGAAATCTGCACTTGCAAAAAGTAAGAACATTCAACTTCAAAATTCTTTCATTTCAAACAGTATGTACATTTATTTCGAGCTTCTCTGTATACACTCAGGCACCTGAGGATAACAGGAAGAGCCCGTGGGCTCCTCCTTCACAGAGACTCGCTCAGGTTCCCAGTCGGGCCCTTCACTCTTGACGAAGATGGTTTCCTGAGTGGCCTTCTCACTCTGTCCGTCACATGCAGCCAGACATTTCATGTTAGTCACGACCTTGAATTTCAGCAATTTCTTCCCACGAATTGGCACCTGTGAAAGAATACTTCAAAACTTGAAGAAAACGACACGCTGATTAATTTAAAAATTAGAACAGACAAAGAAGATTACAGTCGGATTAAAAAAATCGGTCAAGATAAATAACTCAAAAAATTAGGACCATGGACAAAAATTACAACTCAATTAGGACAGCAGGCCTAGATAGATTACTACACAATTAGGACAATAGACCTAGATAGATTACTACACAATTAGGACAATAGACCTAGATAGATTACTTCACAATTAGGACAATGGACCAAGCTGGACTACATCAAGATTTGTAGAATGAGCTTTCAAAAACAACTTCATGACTGGGACTTGGAAGAAGCAATGGACGATTTTGCACCATAGAATGGCTACTAATGCAGAGAAGCAAATTTAATGTGAAATGTATCATAACTTGCAGCTGATTAATGTACCTTGCATCAAATTTCCCACCCTTTGGGCATAAAATTCAATACCAATCAACCACCAGGATTAGTAATTAATTCAGTAAGAGAAGAACAAATTCTATGTTTCTAATTCATTTTCCTACCTGGGCTCCAGAATGAGACCAAACTTCTAGATAATTTACTTCGTAGTACTCACAAATTCGCTCACGTGATTTCCTATAGACTACATAGGCACATCAAGGCCCTACTTTTTGAAGGAGAGAAGATCTAGCTAGCTCTCCATCACTGGTATCATTTTATACTTAGAACTTCTCCAGTATTGGTTTATTACTTTGGTTTCTGGAGTTCTATAATGTAGTAATAATAAAAAATGCTTCATTAGTTACATTTGAAATGACACATATTGATGTGGAATGCAACCATCGTTACTGAGCTTTGCAGAGGTCCTGTTACACTTCATTTTCACATGTTTGTGATCAAATAGATTATTAGAAGTTCCCTAATCACATGGAATACCATCTCAAAAGGGCAAAGAGAAGGGACCATTTAGTATGAACTACAGAGAACAGAGAATCAATTCACTAGGTGTGTTCCCACATAGAAGCCCCACCAAGTTAGTGAAGAGAAAAATAGCAAAAAAGTGGTGAAAATTGAGGGAAGCAAAGTGGGTACAAAAAATTGAAGTCTTAAAGCCTACCTATAGTAGAGGTTACCTAACAGTCCCCTTTTGGAGACCTCAGTCCCCATTGCATACGATAGACAAACCTAACCCTATTGCCTATCCAATACCCTCTATGAAGTGAGCAGGGCCTGACTCTGCCTGAACCTTGTCTTTACTGTCGAGGGTGGGTGTGTTAACAATAGGTATCATAGAAACATAAATATAATAATCAAATAATAATTGTCTTATTACATCATAACATCATCATTTTGGGTAATGAGGGTAATATAAAAAAATATTACAGGGATTTTGCACAGCCAAACAGTGCTTGGTAATCGTAGGTAAAACTGTAGGATGAATATTTTTGATAGAAATTCAACAGTAGAGATGGAAATGTGAACACCTACCTACATTTTTTATACTATATCATAAAACTCAGCTTACGTGCTTCTCCTTCATGCAGCATTGAATCAATCTCCCAATGAAGCCCCTTTACTTCAGACACTTGCACTTCCAATGGCGTGTCCACTGCACACTTTATGCTAGTAAAATTGGCAACCAGTACAGTTTCTGTTGAAGCGTTTTGAATGAAGTGATGTGGTCTTGAAGTATCTGAAAAATTATGTAGTACTCGGAACAATGTCAGATATTAGCAACACAAAAAAAAATCATTAAGGGAACTTCAGCAAGGGAGAAAAAATAAGGGTACTAAATACCTAGATGCCATCATCCCAAAATGAAACTTTGAATATCTCAGGATTTTCTAACCTGAGGTTATGCAAAATTGATTTAGTGATAGGTTCACACCTACTTTGACAAAAGTTATATACATCTGTCATTGAATTTTGATATGATTAGCATAAAATGCTTCTACAGAATATCTGAGGTGCATTGAAAGTTTTAGGTTACTCATAATTCATCTGGTGTTGTATTTAAAGAAGTGTTTTGAAACACAAGAACATATTTTCATCAAGTTTGCACAAAATACTGGTGATGAGATAGTGTACCTCCAATTCATTTCTAGTCTCTCCTGTGTGTAACATAACAATTTTGGCAATTCATGTCAAATACAGTAACTATATCTTTATACACTTATTTTTTCAAGAGATCTGAAAGCCCTTAGTGAAGTGTTCACAGGTTTGCATAGTAGTTAAAATTTTAAAAAACCCTAAAATTTGGGCTACTCTCTTGCTGGTAATCTTGATATAAAGAGCAGCCACATGTTTAACAGGAGCTACAGGCTGGTCTCAGGTTTTTCAAAGGTTCATCAACTTTCTTAAAGATAAATTACCAAAATTGTGATAATGTGCACACAACAAGTACAATACACTGGTGAAACTAGGAAGCAAATTGAAAAAAGAATATCTATGTTAGGATCAGTATTTGGTTTGGACTAAGATTAACCTTTTCTTGGGCTTCAACACATTGTTTAAACCAGACAATAAATCAATTGAGTGGCAAAGCAGTAATCCTTTGCTACTTGGTAGTTCATTAATAATGACTTCAGTACACTGCAGATTTTTCAAAAATATCAATCAAAAAATAAAAATTGAGGAATTATGAAGTGAAAGTTGCCCACATGCTAGCAGAAGGCTGTGAATGGCCACACAATTCAAAATCCACGTCTCTGATTGGCTGACTAGCACCTCTCTATTTGATATCCCACAAAACTCGGGAATCTCACAAGCTGATTGGCCTACACATTTCCCCCAGCATCATTCTCGTACCCTTTGAAGATGACCACGCTCATTCTAATCAATGTTTGAGTGATGCTTATTCTCTCTCAAGGTGGGCCAATTTTTGTTGTTCTTTTGCATCTTTTCTCAAAAAAGTGTTTGTCACACTTCTGAAAGTGGCTCCAAAATGTACTCCACCCTCTAAATCCTCTAGCAAACCTAAAAAGAAGAGAATGATTATATACATACATAAAAAATGTACTCATATTAAAAATGAGAGGGCGACACTACTTCACTGTTTTCACTTATTGCAGTTAATTCTGGTCCTAATTATATTACAGATAATGCAAATTTCAGAAGCAGGACAATTTAATTTATGAAAACACATGTATCAATTTTGGAAAATTACCAACAGTGATAGTCTATTTCAGTCTATTTATCAATTTACATTATAATGCTGATTGGGATTAAATTGCTACTCTGCGTGGCATTTCTGTTATTTTCCCTACATAGCCTATTTAGAGTATCATGTTAAAAAAAATCCTTTGCTTATCCCTTGAAAATTCAATCTGCTACAGAGCATGAATGCTTTGTTAATAAACTAATAAGAATCCACACAATGTTTCAAAAACTTAACTCAAAAGATGGATGCTGGGTATCCCTTATTCTGACAAACAATGATGGGTTAAAGAATTAGGCGTACATTTTATGTTTAAATAGAAATTTATCTAGTGACTACAACAGAAATAGCTATTAGTGGCATGAAACTTGGAATTACTTTAGAGATTGATCTTCCTTTTAGGAAGTGGAGTTCTATTCAGAAAAATAGGACCGGTGAGTAAGGTAAAAAAAGTTTTTCAAGCTTTCAGTTTTTCAAAAATCATTTTTAGGCTAAAAAATCTAAAATTCAAATTTCATCATGGACAGGAATTTAAAAATGTTGTATTCTGGACATAGGATTTGGAAACAAAACAAAAAATAAAAATAGGGCACTTAGCATAAAACATATAAATGAGCAGAGCTTAAGTGATTATTTAAATTTGGATTATTATTATAAATAAAAATGTATTCTGGAATGTGCAGGTCCAAATTTGGGAAATGATTAACAATTTTAAAATTTTCATCATCAACAGGAGGGTCTATATCGAGTGCATAATTCTGAATTTAACTATGCACTGGAGTAGTAATTACCTTTCAGCTTTGGTATGTAACACTCTCATGTTGACTTACTATTACCTTCCATTGCTTCTTTGTTTTGTCTGCAATTTGAAACTTAGAATATACAGCTGGCCTAAATGACACACACAAACATTTGAAGATCCTTAGACTTTTGGATACTTCACAATTTTTCCTCAGCACATTCATGTAGAAAACTTTGACTAACAAAGGTGATGGAGACATGAAGCAATTAGTGTCTGGTAAAATTGTTTTTTATGAATATTTACCTTACCAAAAATGAAAGAAAATGTATGCTTTATGTTACTCCAGAAAAAGATTGTCATCCAGTTTCCATTACAACAGTATCAAAGCTCATGACTGATTTTCTTCTGCTTTTTGTAAGAAAAGCTCACTCAAAGCATTCAGAGCAAATCTTGAATTGCATTTCTCAGATTGATATTGATGTAGATAAATATTTAAGGATAGTGTTATATTCTATTAGAAGATTGAGAAATTATTTACTCTATCTAGGTGTGTTCCCCAGACAGGGCCACTATATTAACATCATTGATTTTTGTCTCATTGCATTGTACTACTCATGTTGAAGGATGACAATGCAGGTATAGGAAAAATGTTTAGAAACAGAAAATTATACATGGAAATGGAATTATATTCAAATGCTCTAAGTTGCTTGGATTATGCAATCTTATCACAGCCAACATGGTTATTGCTGCCTTTTATGTTTGTTACTAAAGGTCAAAAGAATTCACATGACCTAAGTTACTTCAGCCTAACCTATACCGGAGAAATAGAAGATGTGCAGAATAGGAGGGTGCACAGAAGAGCAGGAGGATGGGTATCACAAATTAGGCAATGAAGAATATCTTAGCTAACTTTTTTTTTCTTAGATTAGCTCAACATGTTTCTTCCCTTTAACACACAAAGAGATTTACAATGAAACAAAACTCAATGTTGTAACTACATAGCAGGGTTAGGGATTAATTTCATTTTATGTATGATATATTACAGTATGCAAGGGTTTAATGACTAGATAATATAAAATTCTTCAATTGTTATAATATTCCATCCCTTTAATAAGTTCACGGTTTGATCAGTTTTGTTTGATTTAAAATTAGGTTTACAAAGTTACATAGACATCTACTTCCAATATATGCTTTCTTTAGATAGTTTTTATAAGCCTTTAGATTCAAAGTTTGACATCTAAGGCAAAGGTTGCCTTCAAACTTATTGGGGTTCACAAGTGACTATAATTAGAAGTGTTTCCATGAATTATTGTTATATCAAATCTTTGTCATTATAAATTGATGCACCACTTGAGAAACCAAATTCTGTAACCCATCCTACCTTTTACCATAAGACACTTATTTTCAGGCACACACCAATTTAACCCAGTGCTTGCATCTGGGTTTCTACTACACTGAAACAATCCAGTTTACCTTTCTCACATTTACAAACCAGGTCATCCAAAACAAACTTACAAGTGATTCAAGTAAGCTTATGCATTCTTCTTCTTGGTGGTTATTGGAGCTTAGAAATTTAGTCCATGCAGCTCC
>VOMN01136811.1:0-13245 GCA_014899125.1 Orchestia grillus | reverse complement strand
TCTTGTGCTTGCCTAAATTTTGTTGTAAACCAGTGTTATAGGTCTTTCTGTCCTTTTATATATTATTACGGAGCGCTATTTCTATCCATTACTTAATCTTGCATGCTTATTTTTCAGTGAATTCATTTTTTCTGATTTTCTTACTGTCCGCTGTATAATTTTGCGTGAGTCTCCTTCTGTCCACTGTTTAATTTTGCGGACCTGTCTTTCCCTTATCTAACTTTGCACAACTGTCTTCCCGTCCATTCATAAATAGTTTCAAACTATCTTTTTTGCATCATTTAAATTTGGCTCTGCTCTTTCTGTCTATTATCAAGTTGCGAATAGCTAGCTCCCTTTCACAGTTCAACAACAGTTTTTGCTCTACCATTTTTCTTTGCCCATATTTAAGTTCTGAACCGCATTACTTTTGGCCATTAATTTAACGCTGCGCACGTGCATGGAACTGTTGCACCAGTATTATGATTTAGACGTCAGCCTTAAACTTAGAGCTGGCAAAATTCTATTTGTCATCACTACCTCATTTCAAATCGGGGCCTCCTAAGTGACGTCCAGGGTTTGCTAATAGAGATTCCATTTGCGTTATTAATTATGGATTGGGTTCTTTCATTTTTATGTCAAGTGTGAACTTCTCTACGCACGATAGAAGCACACCTCTCAACAACAGATACGAACTGCTTAACAACAAAAAGCAAACATCTCAATAGCAGACGCAAACCTCTCAATAACAGAAGCAAACCTCTCTATAACAAGCAACCACTCCATAAAAAAAGCAAACTTCTCTATAACAAGCAAGCCTCTCAATAACAGATGCAAGCAACACCCAATAACCATCAGCCGTACAAAATGCTGCCCACAATACAAATCAGCCACCGCTTGTTCTCAAGATTTGGTCTTAGATAAAAACAAACAACAGCAACATACAACATTCAAAGCTTTGATGTTTTAAAAAATCCACATTCATCGGCTTGAATATTCAGTATTAGTGCCTTTCCATTTTTGTTTCTAAAAACTTGTTTCCTTTCGCGTTAGTTTTTACTTTTATGTTTACAAGGAAAACATGGCGCTCGTTTGAAGGACTGTTAGTGACAGTATTATTCGATTGTTTTGGCGAAGGTTTTTGAAGCAGCGAAGGCTTGGAAATGTTCTTGTTTTAATTAATGAAAAGTCTAGTGGGTGTTCCAGAAAACGTATCATATGACACCGACGCACAGGCATGAGGAACTACGAGGTGTTGCTTGTGTGGTGCTGGGCAGCGACCGCCGGCCACACGAGGCTCGTGGGGGCAGGACGTCTCCCTAAGCAGGACCAGGTGAGCTCTTGAGCGTGGCTCGAAATGTCAAAACTGAGCGTTTTGCTTCTTATTTTTAGATGAGTTTCTGAACATTGCTCAGTATTCTACGCAAAATGTTTGTTTCTGTGACTATGCGGCACCCCAGTGCGGCCAGGGCATAAAGGCTCTAACATTTTCAAGATATTCAGTATATGTGAGTTTCCGAACATTACTTCCGTATTTTATAGAAAATTTTTGTCTTTACAGAAATACTTGTTGACTATGTGAACTTCCGAATATTACTTCAGCAATTTATATAAAGTTTTAGTCTTTACGGAGACACTTGTTGACTATGTGAGCTTCTGAACGCTGCTCACACTGCAGCCGATAGTAACAGGAAGCTGTGGCGTAACTCAGACATTGCTGTTTTATTCCATGGTTCCTGTATCGAGCCTTCTAATTCACAAACGGTTCTAATTCTAATTCAAGGTTCTAATTTTAATTTCTAACGGTTTTAATTCTAATTAAAATTCACGGTTCTTGAATCGAGCATTCTAATTCGCGAACTGACATTGCTACTTTATTCAATGGCTCATGTATCGAGCCCCCTAATTCATGAACACTCTTTCAGCTATTTTTAATTTCTTCTTAATTCTCGAGTTGCCACCCGACGTACGTGATATATATTCGCACGCAGAAATATTTGTTGAATTTTTTTATTAATTGAAGATTATTACGTTAATAAAATATAAATTTATATCAATTGTCATTTAAATGTTATTTTAAACATTATTCAATTTTCAATTGCTGTCGACGATCGAATAAAAGTTGCAACTTCGTTACTATATTTGTTTGGATTCACCGTTAACTGTTTTTGAAACAAATGCAAATTGCTACCAAACTGCTCTCAATTACTTTAAACAACTCACAATTTTTGCTGAATTCCTATTAATTGCTAATTGTAACCAACAACCAGGCAAGGATCCTCACATAATTTTTTACTCTTAAGGGGGACACTACGAGGAATTTTATTTCAAAATCTTATTAAATATGTATTTGTATTAATATATGTGTATTAAATGTCTATTAAATCTGATCAAAATATATATGTGTAAGTGTACTGGCTCTAAAGTGTGCATTGATTCACATAAAATGTAGAACATTCTTTCTCGCAGCCATGAAGACGACAGCCGTATTGGAAATAAACGAACATCCCTAAACAATCTATTACAAGATAAACTCTTCTCTGAGGCAAAGAAACGCGACACTGATAGAAAGGTTATTCCAAGCTGCGACTATGGGTGATTTTATTTTCTTTGTCGCACAATATTTTGCATTTTGTGAGTTTTTTTTCAATTTGAGTTCCCAATTCGACGTGGAAATGACCGAACACTAATTCACTCAAACCCTAAATAAAAAAATAAAAGAAAAGCTGCACTGTTGAAGAAAAGGTGCTAATGACCTTAGAATTCAATGCTTAACACTCAATACGAAGAATGTTTACATCAGCTTTGATAGTTTTGCCACGGTTGGTTTTCTACGGCACAGAAACGATGGAGTAAATTTTATGATGGAGTAAATTTTATAAATTTTTCCTGGTTTGAGTCACACAATCATCAAAATGGTTCGAGCGATATTTCTTTTCTGAGCCTGAAAGACGTACTTAAACGTTGAGATATATTTTAAAGGCATATGTAAATGTATTGTTGAATTGAGTAGTTGTAAAAATTACATAGAATAGATATTATTGGTGAAAAAGACGTTGACCCTGCGACCGTTGACAATACCCCATTAAAGTGGATATTTTATGTATGTAAAATCATCAGAGAAGAATTAAACTTTTTGTGCTCACACAACATGTATTAAACAACAATGGGAACAATCAAAAAATGAAATGTAACAATCAACTTGTCTGACCTTTGCCGGGCATACATAGAATCGTGAATTCGAAATTCTGAACCCAAATTGATATTTTTCATCAGTAGAGTCGCACTTTACTATCCCGAATGCATCTTAATTGATGGGAAAAACTCATTTACCTTAATTAGTAATTCGTTACTCTGATCGTGTCTACAGGCGGCCACCCCACCCCCCACCTCGGGGGACGATTGCGGTCCCCGAGAAATGGGGGTGTGTCTCACCCCCGCCTGCGTCACCACAGCAGCCTACTTGCTGGACTCCATAGACCCTCGCCACGACCCTTGCCAGGACTTCTTCCAGTAACTGAACGATTAATTAACTAGTAATTGATAATGGAATTTGTGAAATTTTTATATAATCGAAAATCAATGCGCGGAATACGTAAATCTCAGAGGCAGTAAGCTAAGCTGCAAAAATAATACTGAGAAACTTTTGAATTGAGGCCATTGTTTTCTTTGGATAACGCTGGATCTCAATGTGACGCACCCAGTTACACGGGTTTTGTTGTTGGCAATTCGGTGGGACTTCCTATCATATCCTTCCATTGCCAAACGATGGAGCTCGCGCGTCGTACCCGAGAAATTTGCTTTTGTATTTTACGCACTTGTATATTCACAAAGATTAAACAAATTCTTTCTTAAACATGTATTATTAAAGATCAGGGACGACTCCTTATGTAAAATTCTTTTGTTGGTTTTCTCAATTAACAGTTCTACAATTCACGATTCAGTATACAGTTTATAATACAATTGTATAATACTTAGAATTATACAATTATTATATTTATTATACAATATATTAGACACGGTATTATACAATTAACTTGCAAATCTACTGTTTTTTTTATTATTTGGGCTTCCAGTGCCGGGTTGAGTCGAAAAAACAAATTCCCAAAGGCAAGCCGCAATTTCATTTCCAACGTATCAAATGCCACGTGCACTCATCGTTACGAATGAAATCGTTTTAAAAATTTCAAAGCTTTCGAACGGGAGTACTATAGATGCGGGCCATTTGTATTCCACGGATCGAATACTTCGTGATAGGTCAGAGTTTAGTGGCGAATTTTCTCTAAATATCTTGATTCTTCTTTCTCCCCTCATCTTCCCTTTCTTCCTTGTTCCCCGTTCCACCTCCTATCCCTCTGAGGATAGCGTTGATCAATCAGAGTGTGGTGATGGTTTGTTATATTTCTGCCTTCCGTCTCCCAGTTTCCCTCGTCAACTTTCAACACTCCCCTTACATCTCCCTTAACTTTCCGTACCCCTTTCTTCCCTCCCAACTTTTAACACTCCCACAGCTTCCTCCTCAAACTTTTAACAATCTCCCAATGTCTCTCCTCAACTTTCGGCCCCCTCGTGCTTCTCCAACTTTCAACTCTTCCCCAATTTCTCCCTCTCAACTTTCAACACTCCCCCGACTTCTCTCAGCTTTCAACACTCCCTCAACTTACCGCCTCAACTTTCAACACTCCCCAACTTCTCCCTCTCAACTTTCAACATTCCCCCAACTTTTGCCCTGAACTTTCAACCCTCCCGTTCTTCTCCTTTCCAACTTTCAACGCTCCCCAACTTCCCCTCCCCCCCGAGGTTGCCGTTGATCAATAAGAGTTTGGTGACACAATTTTTACATATCTGCCCTCCTTCCCCCAATGCCTCTCCTCTCCCCCAGGTTCGCGTGCGGGGGCTGGGTGTCCCGCAACACCCACAGGACGGGGGAGGACCAACTCTACTACGGCGTCAACGTCAACCAAATCCCCGATCTGGTCAACCGAGACCTCAAAGGTGGGGACTTGGGGCGAGACCTCAGTCGAGACCTCACAGGTGGTAAGATAGTTACGAGATCTCAGTCGAGACCTCACAGGTGGTAAAATAGTTTCGAGATCTCAGTCGAGACCTCACAGGTGGCAAGATAGTTACAAGACCTCAATCGAGACCTCACAGGTCTTGATTCGATTTCTTTCCCGTGGTTATTTGAAAAATAAAGTTTATAAAACACTTCCAATTGATTTGTAAGATTTACGAGAGCGTAGCATCCACAACGTTAACGAGTTTAAAGACAACCGTGAAATGATTCAGAAATCGATGCGAACAATGAGAGACCGATGCCAAAAGTGTCTCGTAGGCAACGGTGGCCATTGGTTGGAATAAATGAACTAATAGGGACTGGAATTGATAATTGTGTTGTAGTTGAAATAAATGTTTTCAGTTAAAAAAAAACTGTTCTTTATTTTTTGCCTGTTTTGTTATTCAGCTTTGTTCATACAAATGAAACTAGTGATTCCGCATTTAAATAACAAGAGGCACAAAGGGGAAAAATCCGATCTTACTTTTTACATAACAGTTCCTAAACTATTATGACTAAAAAGCAATTGAATAGGCAAAAGTAGACATTTCAAGCTTTGAAATGAGACTAAGTTCGAGTATCAACGATCAGTCTTCAATCAGCATTGAATATTTGAAAATCGCAACACTTTTTGCCCAAACACCCTGTATATCCGTTCATGAACAACGCTACCGCTAATTTTCCGTGCATAAGCTTACTGGAATTTGGCCTGTCGAGGACTAAAAATAATTTCGATGGCTAGTGCTGTTCCAGCGGCAGCGCCGAGTCGGCGAGGAGTACTACGACAGTCCGGCGTATCGGAAGTTGTTCGACTTCTACGACTCCTGCCGGAATACCGACGCCATCGAAAAGGAAGGATCGGCAAGGGGTAACTATGGAGTTAGTGAAAAACTATAAAAACGGGTAGGGGTAACAGTGGAGTTGATGAAAAACTATAAAAACGGGTAGGGGTAACTGTGGAGTTGGTGAAAACTACAAAAACGGGTAGGGGTAACTATAGAGTTGATAAAAAACTACTATAAAAACGGGTCGGGGTAACTGTGCAGTGAGTGAATGGCTATAAAAAGAGGAGAGATCATTTTGCAGTTAGTCAAACACTAGAAAAACGAAAAATGAGATTTGTGCGGTTCGTGGAACATCATAAACACGGAAAGACGTTAGTATGTTGTAAATGAAAAGCTAGAAAAATGAAAAAGGGTAATTTTGCAGTTGGTGAAAGGCTTTAAAAACGGGGTGGGGTAACTGTGCATTTCGTAAAAAAAGTTGCAGAAATAAAGAGAGGCAATTGGGCAGTTAGTGAGAGTTTAGAAATACGGGGAGCGGTAGTTGAGTAATAACTAAGAGCGAGAAAGAGAAAGGTATGCAATTGTGAAATAATTAAAGGCTGGTGCAAGATTTGGAAATAATTGTGAAATGAATAAAAACTAGAAAAAGAGCGAGTGAGGTAATTTTCAAATCAGTGAAGGTTACTAAAAGGAATTAAAGTGTTTATCCAACAAGATGATAAAACCAACCGAAAAACACCACCTTTAAACAACAGTTTCAAAATCTTGTTACACAAACAATTGTTAACAATTAGACTTGTTCCATCCTACGTAGCGCAACAAAAAAAACTCTGGTAGCCGTTGTTTAGAACGAGACAAATCTTATTAATACGTCTTATCAATTTCCTTTGCGTGCCACCAAATTTTGAGAGGCTAAAGGGATTTGATGAACACCTCGAATAAGTTAAAGCATATTTCATGGAGAACCTATCAATTCTACGGAATTTTCTTTTGTGATTTATTCAATGCCTTGGTGAATATTTATTACATGAAAGCAGTAAATCAATTGAAATATTCCTTATTAAATTCCAAAATAAATGCTGATTTAACTTTTCTTAAATTGGGGTAGTTTGTGGTTTGAATTTTCCATGGCTGAGCACGGGGGCTACACGGTTTATCTTCCATTTTGTTGCTATTTATTTAATTCCTAGTTGTGCAGTCCGTCAAAAATGGTATGAATTACTGTATTCATTAGAAATGAATGCCATCTCCCCACCGCAGACCGATTGGACTGTCGGGTACTGAACATGACACCATGCCTTTTAACAAATGAATAGATCAATAAATAAATCTATGCACGACGGTCTTTTTCAGTTTTAAATTTTTCCCATGCGTTACCTCGACACTCAGACTCTGTCTCTCGAACAGCGCTCGAGTGGCTGAAGCAACTCGAAGGCTTCCAAGTGGGGCGCATGTTCGAGCCGAGCCGTTGGGACCTGACGTCGGCTCTGACGTCACTAATGAGGGTTTGTGGCGCACTGAGCAGCGCGTTAGTGCAGGCGCACTGCATTAGTAATGTGAAGTATTTAGTATTTATTTATGTAATGTGAAGTATTTAGGCGCACTGCATTAGTTAGGTGGGATGTGAAGTATTTAGGCGCAATGCATTAGCTCTGTGTAATGTGAAGTATTTAGGCGCACTGCATTAGTTATGTGTAATGTGAAGTATTTAGGTGTAATGTGAAGTTTTAGGCGCACTGCATTAGTTAGGTGCAATGTGAAGTATTTAGGCACACTGCATTAGTTAGGCGTTATGTGAAGTATTTAGGTGTATTGTTAATTGTTTAGGTGCAATGTTTAGAGAAATGTTAAGTATTTAGGTGTAATGTTAAGTGTTTAGGTGTAATTAGTGTAATGTTAGTATTTAGGCGTAATGTTTAGTGTAATGTTACGTATTTAGGCGTAATGTTAACTGAATTGTTAACTATTTAATGGAATTGTTAAGCATTTAGGAGTAATGGTGTGTGTAATGTGAAGTATTTAGGGGAATTGTTTAGTGGGCTCTGTAGCGCAAGAGGTAGCGTGCTGGATTCACTGTCAGGAGGTCCCCGGCTCGATGCCCTGAAGCCAGGATCTTCACCTCGAAAAAAAGATTAAACACAACATGCCTAAGTAGACTGCACACCCGCGTGGTCTAGGACGAGGTGCCCGCACAAAGTCTAAGGTTTTTAAGGCATTGTGCCATCGTTACTGAATTGAAATCATTTTTTTAGATATTCTGCAATTGTTCAAGTAAAATTCTGCTACACATAAATACTAAAGATTCAATCAAATTACTTAGGATTGCTTATCCTAAGCAGTATTCGTAGTGGAGACAAAAAAGATCGATACACAGACTTACGTACCTTTTTCACTGCTCTAAACGAATTAAAATTGTAAAGATCAATAGCCTTTAGAAAAAATGATATTTTTAGCGAAGATCAAAGCCGTTACTGCAGGTGAACGGGGCCACATTGTTCGACATCTCCCTCGATGTCGATGTGGTGAAGCCGTCCAAGTGGGCTTTGGTGATCTCGGTACCACGGCAGTACGGGTTGCAGACGTCGCTAGCACCGGGCCACACTGGCGTGCCGCTTGTACCCCCCACCTACTGGCAGGTAGTATTGAGTATCAACTGGTGTGATGTTGGGTATTGGCAGGTGTACTGTGGGATATTGGCTGGTGTAATATGGGGTATGGACAGGTGTAATATTGTTTTTTTAAAAGTTTAATTTTAGATTTTAGCAGATGTAATATTGGGTATTGGCAGGTCTAATACTAGGTATTGGCAGGTGTTATATTTACTATCGGCTAGTGTAATGTTGGGTACCAACAAGCGCAATATTGGGTATTAGCAAGTGAATGTAACATATGAACAGGTGAATGTCTTGCAATGGTAGGTGTATTGTGAGGTATTGGTCACTGTGTGATCTATAGTATATTGACAAGAAAGTGTTGTATATCAGCCAGTGAGTGTCATACGTACATATATAAACAAGGCCATCACTGTTGATTCAGCTTGTTCCCTTTCATTGGGCTTCCTGTAGGCGAGGATGAAGAAGGTTCTGAGCCAAGGCAGGACTTCTGCAGACAACAGGGTTCCACCCGAGCCCGTCAAGGAAGATAAGGATGCCAGAACCACTTTTGGAGAAGACGAGCAAATCGAAACTACAACCAAATCCATCCAAGAAATGCAAACTACACTCAAAGGAAGCCAGAAACTCCAATCCACATCCCAGGATGACAAAGAAGGAGAAACTCCTACCACATCCATGCCTGGAACTCAAGCCACATCAATTCCAGGATCCCAAGTCACATCTGTGCCACTGGACCATGTCAGATACCCTATACGTCCAGCCTCCAGATCTACACCCAGACCTTTGGCACCAACTGAGGTGCACAGCGAGTTCATGGAGGCTGGATCTACTGCGGAAAATACTTTGGACGACGAAAGAGCAACAGAATTCAATTCAGTGGACGAGAGGGTGAATGGACTGAACGCTACTGATCTGGTTTCAGTTGAGGATTGGGAATACGGTGGGAACGTGTCCGATTTCGACGGTCCAGGATCGAAGTTTGGATCAGAAGGTAGGATTTGTGCGCTTTGTTGAAAATCTATTTGAAAAATTGCTAGGTTGAGAATAGATTTTCCAATGGGTTGAAAAAGACTGGTACATAATGAATGTTTGTTGAAGTTGAATAAATAAGTCTTTTACCATCAACTTGTTTGCCTGTGCGAGATGGTCTGTGTTACTGAAACCCTGCTGCCCTTACTACAACTACTAATAGTACTGCAACTCTCAAATTTCATACGTTTGAACAATACCCCTTCAGTTGACAACCAACATCCCAGCCCAACTTAGTCGCAGCTACATTTGTAATTATAAATCCAACCATGTGGGGGTGATGCGTGGACTTGGGAGGCCAAAAAATACATTATTATAGATGCTTTGGCGAGAGAGTTAGACTGGGAAAGTATAGAGGCAAGACCTCACAGGGACCTCACAGGGACCTCACAGGGACCTCAAAGGGACCTCACAGGGATCTCACTGGGACCTCACAGGGACCTCACAGAGACCTCACAGGGACCTCAGTTCACGTGATTTTATGGATTGTCTTGCAGGAACGAATATTTCGGTTGCGATTGCACAGACAATCTCAGATTACTTCTCCGGTGCTTCCAACGCCTCTCTGCCCGAGTGGCTGACGCAGCTTCTGCGGCGGCCCATCGATCGGTCCGACATGTATAGAATTTTGATGGTAACTCCGACTTCTTGTGTGTGTTACCCCAACTGCAACTCCTGGTGTGTGTAGTACAACTCCAACTCCTTGTGTGTGTTGTACAACTTCAACTATTTTTTCTATAATGTCCAACTTCAATTCCTTGTTTGTTTATTCAAACTCCGTAAGTGTGCAGTACAACTCCAACTCCAACTCCTTGAGTGTGTTGTCCAACTCCAACTCCTAGTAGGTATAGTGCAACTCCAACTCCTCATGTGTGTAGCACAAATCAAACTCGTTGTGTGTGTAGTACCACTGCAAGGTTGTTAGTTAGATGGGAGAATAACATCAAAGTCTTAACTAATATCACCGTCTGTTAATAACATTTATATATTTATATATATACTCATATATCAAAAAGTCAAACAATGAGAAGAACTAGAGCAATCATATTTCCAATAAGCTTCAAATCAGAGGAATGTTGGAGAATCTGTTAATTTTTCGTGAAAATATTCATAGGGCGTGCCGTTATGTTGTTACAGCTTATAATTTACCTGCAAATTGAAATGAATTTTCGATGAACATTCGTATCACCACTCTCATGACGCACTGCCTTTCAATGAACCATTTCTTTCTCTGTGATGAGTACAACCATTTAGGAATTTTAATTTTTCCCTGAAACAGGAGGAATTTTCATCTGAGAGGAAAACGAAGCTTCTGTCTCACCTGTCCGACGCGTTAGAGTTGTGGGGCATAGAGAGCACCTTCTCGAGTGGCTGCCCTCGTAGGAACCTCGAGGAGGGAGATCAGGACCTACCGAGCGCCCTGCAGTACCTTGAGGAGAACTTCATTTCACCCTTTGAGAGCGTGAGTCCTTACAAGGCCTTCGACACGCCTAACAACTTCATTTGCTAAATTTTCTCTTCAAAACCACACAGAAAAAAGAACTCTCTGAACGAAAACGGTGCCTCACTTTGGGAAGAAATATTAAATATTTTTTAGTTCGGTGCAGAAAACGGTTCTATGCCCGCAAATTTATTTTAATTAAGACACATGCATACCTCTCTAGAGAACATTGACGATAAAAATGATTGACAGATTTGAATTACATCATAGGTGAACTTTCCGGCAATTAATACAGGAATTCTTATTTCGTATTCACACCCTGGTGCCAGGCTCTCTTCGGAAATAGGATTTCTCTTACGAAGGTTTACGTGAAAACTAACGATTGTTAAAACGCACATTGGTCCCGGGAATTATTTTCCTTGGTGAAATTCAGCTTAGCATGCTGACTGAAATACATATTATGAAAGCTCCAGTATGTTAAGTTGATTATTCATTGTGATGTAGATTGTCCCCACCAAGAAAGACGTGTTGCTGGCTGAACAAATGGACAACATCTACAACAACTTCACTTTGCAGTCGTTGGAGGAACGGTTTCCAGTGGTGGGTTGTAGGATTCAGAAGATTCTCTATCTAGTTTTGTAAGTGTAGCCGGATAAATATTTCTTTCTTTCTTTCTTTCTAAATGATGTTGTACCTAATTCTGTGAGTGGAGCCTGGATGATTTTTTGCTTATTCTGTGTGTGAAGCCTGGATGTCTCTCTATTTAGTTTTGTAACAAAAGTTGTAGTATTTACCATAGGTGGCCAAAAAGTTTCTCGCACCCTACAGAAATGTGTATGTTGCGAAAACAATCAAGTTTAATAGCTTATTGGACAATCTTTGACATTAATTACAGCCTTCATACTGTTAGGCATTGATTCTACAATATTTTTAAAACAATTTAAACGAATATTTGCCCAAAGTACGGTCAAACCTTGAGAAGAAACTTCCAGCTATGAAGGAAGATGTGTTGAGGCTCACAGCTCCCTTTCCAGTTGGTTCTGCAAATTTGAATTTGTTTAAAATTTGTTTTTCAATTTTCAATTGAAAGGTTGTGGAGGTCATTCAATATGAAAATACGATCCCTCGTGATCCTTGAACCAATTTTGTATTCATGAATCCGATGGATTCGAGCGTAGTCGTCTCAATCATCAGGAAAATAAATATCCATGGACTGGTGTAATTGGTCATCTAGGATGTTAAACCAACCTGAAATTTTATTTCCTCGCTGCGCAAGGTTACCGAACCTATTCCCGACCATGTGAAGCACCCCCAGATCATCACACTACCTCCGGAAGCCTGTTCTGTCGGAGCGGTGCATGAATAATCTGAAGCTTTCTGGACTTTCCTTCTCACTTTAACTCTGCCATTTTTTTAGAACAATGTGAACTTCGATCCATATACCATAAGATGTATTGTCATTGATTTACACTGTAGCCGTTGATCTCTTTTGCAAATTGGAGCCATTTTGTTCGATTAGTTTTAGTGACCAATAGTTTCCTGGTGGTAGCGCATCTCCTTAAGCCTCTCCTCTAATTTTCGGCGCATGGTGACGGCAAAAAAATTTCTTAGGACCTTCCTTCACCATGCTAGTCAAATGTTGAACCCTTTTCCACCAGTTTGTTCTAACCAATCGCTTCAGAGAATGCTTATCTCTATATCCTTTCTTTTTTATCCCTGATTGTCCGATCATCACTCCAGATTGTCCGATTTCCACCCTAGATCGACTGGCGTAGGTTAATAATATCACTCCTGGGGGAGAGTTTCCACGAATCCGACACCGTCTACGTCTACTTCCCTGACCATCTGCGTCAGTTGGACAACCTTTTGAGGACTTCTAATCCATGGTGAGATAATAACAATTTATTATCTATATATGACGCACTGTGTTAGAAAAGTGTAGTCCACATTGTTACCTGTATATGATACTTGGATATGGTACACTTTCTTAGTTAAATACGGTCTACATTGTGACTTGGATATGGTGTACATTGTTACTTCAATGTGGCGCGCATTGTTACTTGAATATGACGCACATTGTTACCTAAATATGTCACCCACTTTACATAAATATGATGCACATTGCTGAGTGAATAACGGCGTACATGGTATATTTTACGTGACTCATAATTAAAATAAATCAGATTTTAGAATTTCATAAAGAATTAGACGTGAAAGTCTTACATCGTTTTGAAAGTAATACTGTCCTTTTCCGCATCAGGATTTGTGTGTTCAAACTCAAAGCTTAAACAATAGCTGTAAATTGAAATACTGTTATCAAGCCGCACAGTAAAAGAAAGA